>ML094607.1:3790-48132 GCA_003697995.1 Taxidea taxus jeffersonii
TCATTTGTTACAAAGAGAGAGCACACAAGTAGGGGGTGTGGCAGGCAGAAGGAGAGGGAGAAGCAGGCTCCCCCCTGAGCAAGGAGTCCAACATGGGACTCGATCCCACAGCTCTGGGCTTATGACCTGAGCCGAAGGCAGGTGCTTAACTGACTGAGCCATCCAGGTGTACTGGCATCCTGATCTCTTTTGGAGAAATTAACCTCTCTCATTTTACGTTGTCTTAGTAGGGGATGATGGAAGGCAACTGCTTCAGAGGTCAAGGGGGCTGATGCATGACCGGAACTCAGCCAAAAAGACGCTCCCTCTTCCAGCAAGAGCCATGGCAGAAGGGTGGGGACTGGCTATGCAGGCTGCCTGGCAGTGAAGTTGTCCTGGCCAGGCCATGCTGGTTACAGGACAAGAACGGCCCTTCCCGTGTCTTGGATGCTCAAAGCTTCCCTGCCTTTCGCTCACTCTGAAGTCTGCTTCTGTAGCTTCTGTGAGTTCTGAGTGCCACTCCAGGAGCCTCGGAACAAATTTCCTTTCTGCTCCAGGTGACCCGGTCTGGTTTCTGCGTGTGCCCTCCAATCCCTCTCTCCTCCATCCCTCACCAGACTGCAGGGGCAGACACCGTCCTCTGGTCCCCCAGTTCCCCCGTCAGTGCCCAGCATGGTTCGCAGAGCACACACTTCCTTGCACACTCCCGGCCTCCAGCTAGGGAAGGAAGCTATGCTTTGCAGATGCCTTAAGCTGAGGGAGATCCTGCTTGGCATGCAAGGGAGGAAGCCATCTGGTATGGAGGCAGGGGTCGGGACGGATGACTTCTGGAGGTGCTTGGGCACCTCAGCCACCCCCGGGAAACACATGTTCAGTCCTAGCAAGGGCCTGGCCCAGAGTGGGTGCTTTCTTACTTCTTGTAAGAAGTAAGTAGTTTTGTAGTTTTGCTCTTGTTGCACCAAAAAGACAAGGGTCAGTAAAGAAGCATCAGGCTCCCAACTAAGGACTGGCACCTAGTGGAGTAGTGCAGGGGGCCAAAGAAAAGCTGGAAATTTGTTCTATGCATCTGCACACATACATAAGGAAATGTAGAGATGTAGAACTGGCTTCATTCGTCACAAATTGAGTCCTCCTTTATATGTGTGCATGTTTTACAACTTGTTTTTTTAATCTCAGCAGTGGGCGTGGGGCATCTTTCCATTCTGCATGTGTAGATCTATCTTAGGCTTTTGAACAGCCTTGTTTGGATCCCCGGGTATGGAATAGTTTATTTAGTCGGTCCCCTATCGATGGCCATTTAGACTGTATGCAGTCTGCCTGTCTTCTATGCGCCATGATTTTCCATCTATCACTGTGCACGTATGAGTCCTTCTGTAGGATAATGACCCAGGAGAGGAATGCAGGGTTAAATAATCATACGGTATCTCGTTACAGCTCTGTCCCCCCAGCTAGACTGTAAGCTCTGGGTGCACTGGGAGAGAGGGAGATAGATGAGGAAGAGGTGAAGGAAGTGACCACAGAAACCCTTTGACTTGTAGGTAGAAGGAAATTTATTTTCCACCTGTCTTTCCCAGGTAGAAGCATCTCCAACACGATTCCAGCCTTCTGAGGACAAAAGGCATTGAATCGAGAGCCATTTTTCTGGACCTCTAGATGAGGCCCACTGTAGAGGCACATCGTGGGAGAATCCTGGCTTGCTTGAGCCGAGCGGGGAGCCAATAGCCTCCCTTCCCATGGTGAGCTGGGCCAGGCTCACAGGTAGGATGTCTGAGTCGCACCTCCATCCTCCTCTCTATGTGGACCCTGGGATCCTGTACTGCATCCAGCCCGGGGCCTTCCTCTTCTTCCCTATTTGCCTGCCAGAAACCAGGGTTTCAGCCACCCACCCCCCTCAACCAGGGCTGCACACCTTCAGAAAGCACGCCTGGACATGGTACAGGGCATGGAGTCCAGAAAGCTTTCAAAGTGAGGAAGCCACTGGCAGTACCTGAAAGGGGGTGGGTGGAGGGGATGCCAGAAGCTAGGGATTTTTCCTTAATAACAAACTGGTGCCCCAACTCATTGGCGGCTCTGCCTGCCTGTGAGCTGGCTTGCCCCTCTCCCTCCTTCCTCCTGGAGGAACCTTCATCTTCAAAGCTTTTAGGGAAACAGTTAATTAACCCCCAAGCCCTACTGCCTGCCCAGAAGGCTGCTGATTCCCTCCTCTCCATGGGTGTGGGGAAAGGGGAGGACCAGTGAAACTGAAGCCTAAAAAAAAGGTGTGGAGCTGGGACCCAAGTGATCCCAGGCTCCCACACAGGGAAGCTGCCTTCCCTTCCATTTCCCCAGCCCCTGCCCCTTAAATGGCTAGGGGGGCCCCCTCCCCCACCGGGGGGCAAGTTAAATAGCGAAGGGGTTAGGAGTTCAAGAGTTTCTTTTCCAGCACTGTTTATTTTGGATTAGTTATAGCAGCTCTCTGTGCCTCAGTTTCCTCATCTTTAAAGCAGACATAGTAATAGCACTAAGTTGTTCAGGACCCTAGGAACAATCAGGACATGGGTGGAGCAAATGCTGTGGAAGGGGTATGTCCAGATAACTGAAAGAAAGAGCATGTGAGAGCCGTCTCATGAACGGGGGTTGGGGGGCGCTGAGTGGAAAAGTGGGGTCTGGAGGGGGCAGTGGGTGGGAGGTTGCACCTCTCAAACTTGGTGACCAGCACTGGGAAGGGGAGGGGAGTTGGCAGGGAGGAGGGGGCAGAGCCTTGTTTCCTGGTACCGACTTCTTTTTCCTTGTCTTCACCCACTCTTTCTTTGCTCCAAGTTTTACACACACACACACATTTATCTCTACATTCATGTGCATATATATGTATATATGTGTATATATATGTACATACACACACACACATATACACACACACACAGACAAAAACACGCACATGCATGCGTGCACACACAAACACACAAATGAGCAGAAACAGCCCTGGAGGATGTCTCATAACTTCCTATATGGTTTTTCACACAGCATCCAGCCTGCAAAGATGCCCCCTGCCCACATGTGCAAGGCCTACATGAAGCCAGGGAGGGGACAAACAGGAAGTAGGTGGTGAACTGAGTTGCAAACGAAAGGGCCTCCTTAAGTAAGCCCACCTTTCCAGCTCTTGTTGACCTGACTACCCTCCATACTTTGTGTTTCTTTCTTAGGGTGAGCACCACAATTCTTCCATTCCAGTTAATTCTCTGCACGTCCTGTCCTCCCTGTGAGACTGGAAGCTTCCCAACGCGGCGCCGCAGTAGTTTCTCTCTCCATGTTTCTATTCCTGGCACGTCGGACATTAGCCATGAGGGGTGGGGTTTCATCTTCACACCCCACCGTGAAGTCAGCCTCATCTTCCGTGTTTCACACATAAGGAAACTGAGGCTTGGAGTGGGGAAGCAACTTGCCTCCCGTCGTGCAACTAGGGTGAACTAGAGCCGGGACTCCAGCCAAAGCTGGAGTCTCTCCCTCCTCTTACAGCACGCTGCTTTTTCTCAGGGAGCTCCCAGGGGGCTCCCTGGGCTGGGCGTGGAAGCTGAGTGGGGCCAGCACCTCTTCTTGGGGCTTCAACGAGAACAGACAACAGCCTGACTTGCGCGAGAGCTCAGAGGCAGCAGCCGTCCTGCTTGCAGGCCTGGAGAGGCAGGGAGCGGCTGGGAAGGAGAAAGGCCCAGAGAAGGAAAGTTCTGGCCATTGACCACAGAGCCAGGAATAAATCGGAACTGAGCCAGGCCCCATGGGGTGAGCTGAGAGAGGCCTGCTGATGCCATAACCTGCTTGGGCACAGGTCTGGGGGTCAGGAAGTGGTGCTTACCGTGCCGGTGAGAATCTGAGGCCCCTAAAGCCAAGCCAGGGCCTGGGCCACTGTGGCCAGGTGCTGTGGGCCAAAGGGGGGCAGCCTGGTGCCTGGGGGGAGGGGTAGCTAGGTGAGCAGCCCTCATGGGGACTGGAAGTCCAGAGCAAGAGGCTTGTTTCTCTGGAAGGGAAACCTTCAAACACTAATTGGTAGGTGCAAGTAATTAAAGTAATTTACTCAGATTATAAAGAAATTTCTTAAGAGTGATTAAGCAACTCTGGCTGTGGATGGTTGTTGGTAATGACTTCCCCAGGGGGATTAGCACACTTGGTAGGGTGTAATAGGGATGCTCACGCCCAATGGGTCCCGATTCCTTGGCGTCAGGGGCAGGTTGCTGAAGCTGGGGGGTGCTGGGGCACTGCTGAGATTCGCTGGCAGAGATCGACAGCAGGCCTGAGTATGCACAGGGCTCTGGTGTGGGCTGGGCGCATGCAGCCACAGACCCACAGATGTATTCGAGTGTGCAACATGCACTGCTCTCACACCCAGCCCTCGACCTGGATCTGGACCTGCACGTGTAGCCTTTCCCTTGGCTGTGCAACGAGAGCCCTGGCAATCAGGCTCCTATAGACATAGCAAGCTATATACATCAGTCTTCTGCAGGCCTGGGCGAACCCCCACCCCACACGTCTTGCTGTCATACCCACACCTAGACACCACAAAGACTGCAGGGCATACACATATTTACACAAAGAAATACACATCCACAGATGCCGTGACACATGTGGATGGACACGTGTATACAATCACACCGAGCTCCAGATGTCTACCTTGACCTAGATAAATGGAGCCCAAAACACATGTAGACTCAAACACATGTAAGAGACCAGAGTCTCATGCACAATTGCAAATGCACCTAGATGTCCAGCTGTCACGTATGTCCACACACATGCATACACATGCATGAGCGCACATGTGTGTATACACACACTGTTTTGCAGAGTGCCGAGAGTGGCCACCCAATTTCATACGGTATTCAGAGGTGGCTGAGTCAGGACGTAGGTGTCCTCCAGAGCATGGCTTCCTGGACCCCTCACCTATGCACTCCTTACCAGGTCACACACCCTGTGAACTGGAGGAGGTTTCGCTCTGAGGAGCTCTCTATGGCTGTGGGATGTAGATTACAGGGCCTAGATAACAGGGCCGAGGTTCTGAGCCCAGACCATCACTTTCTAGACACGTGACCTGTTTCCATCTGTGTCTCCTCAAGTGTCTGACATTTAGCTTCTTCGCCTGCCACATGAGGAGGATAATGAATGTTGTCTTCCTCCTAGGCAGGTTTGCCATGTGGAGGAAAGAAAAGAACCAGTATGGGAGTATTTTGCATGCAGTAGGCCAGCGGCCGATGAGAATTTCCTTTTTCTGAGCCTTGGGGGAATGGCCTCAGCTGCCCCTTAGCTAGGGGAAAACCTGCTCCGAAACCCCCTTCATAAAGTTGATGGGAAGTTTCTTCTGCTGTGCTCTCCAAGACTCTTAGGGGCCCAGATCATTGGCCCTCGAAATTGGCAAGTCTGATCAAAAGCCGTGAGTGGTCCTCGGGCGCCACCTCCTATTCGCTGAATAACCTTGAGGAGCTCCCTTCCCTTCTCTGGGCCTTAGATTCCTTCTCTGCCCACCCCCAACCCCCCCTCCCCCGCCCAGAGGGAAGAAGGGAAGAAGGGATGGGGGAAGGGATGACCTGGATGATCCTTAAGCTCCCTCCCAGGGCTGCCATTCCAGGGTTCATGTAAATGACCCACTTGAGTCCAGGCGAATGTGAATGATGGAATTGGGATGCCTATTATTGTGCCCTGAGAGGGTCTCTGCTACCCTTGGGGCCTATTGATGGTGACGAGGGATGGGGGTGGGAGCTGAGCGTGAGGGCGCCTTGCTGGGGAATATAGGAGCCCCAAGCCCAGGCATAAAAGAGGGAAAGAATGAAGCAATGTCCATGGGACCATGGAAGAAAAGGAGTCTGGGAAAGGCTTCTGAGAATGGCTGCCCCAGCTCCATTTCCATTTCAATGAATGTCAAGGGCAACTGGAACTCTACTCTCTTGACCCTTTGAGGCTTCCCCACAGATGTTATTCTGGTGACCATCCCCCCCCATGCCCTGCTGCTGGTTTCTCTGTCCAGAGTAGTCTTAAAGTCCTTAAAATACAAAAGGCCCTGGGGGAATTGTTGCAAAGACAGCAGGGAGGAGAGATGCTGAGGACAGGCTCCGATGGGCAGAGGCAGAGTGGGTGGGGCTGCTGGGATGGAGAAAGAGCGGAACCCACTGCTGACAGTTTGTGGAATGAAGCAGAGGCCCTCTGGAGGAAGGGGGAGTAGGCTCCTGAGGTGCTAGGCCTCAGGCACTGTGGATTCCCAGGTCCCTTCTTGCCCCCAAAAGGCCTAGGTCTCCTCACCACACTGCCCTTCGTTTGGCTACGTTGATTCTCAAATTCATTGAGTAGTACCCTCCCTGGGGACAAATACATCCATTCTCTTGCTTCAGCCTCTCAATAGCTCTGTGAAGGTGGGGGACAGCCTCTTCAAATCTCAGCAAGTACCATCTTAGCCCTGGCAGAGAATTCTGGATGCCGTGATGGAACTTCACCTTGAATGAAGCCAGGGTCGTTGTCAGTCACTCCTGAGCCTACAGCCCTGCCACCTGCTCTCCTAGAACCAGAAAGGGCTCTGTAGGCCTAGCTGTAAATGCTAGGTGATCTGCTCCTAGAGCCTTCTGGAGAGGATGCTGCTGCCTAAACCTAGGGCCTCAAGTTCCTGTATCACTTGCCTTGCCTAGTGATAGGCAAGTTCTCCAACTGCAGTTCTCATCTACTCCTTCTTATCCTGCCATCAGGGAGAGGAGGAACAGCTGGTTCCCATCCTCCAAATAATAAGCCTGCCGTGCAAATAATTTTATAAAATCATTAAGGCCACAAAGATTCTATTCAGCTGCAATGTTTGCATTGGCCCCACCCTCATTTCCCAGAGACTGGAAGACATTCACTCACAGAGACACTGGTACAGAGACATACCCAAGAGACTGAGAGATCTACGGTCAGAGGCCTGTACAGATTTTCCCAGAGAAAGAAAGAATAAGGAAGACAGTCTTCAAAGAGCCATGAAGCGCCCCCTGCCCCCCGCCCATCCCCCACCACTCTCAGCCCAGAGACCCAGAGCTTAAGAGGATTTATCTTGGCACTTTTTGGAAGGCTCCTGAGCAGCTGTCTAACCCCAGAAGCCAGAACAGGGCTGGACCAAAGACTTCCAGGTGCCCAGCCCCATGCTAAGTGGGAAGAGAAGAGAGGAAGGGGTGATCCCTGCTCTCGGGGGCCCTTGCGGACTATTGGAGGACATAGCACCCACTCAGACACACATGCCAAGTTAAGTAATACAAGGTTTCCTAACCACCATGCAAAAAACATCACGAGATGACATACGCTCTGTGCCAGACAGAAGAGCTTGGGGAGGAAGTGCCAGAGGGCCAAAGAGAAGGGAAAAAACACACAGTGCCCTTTCCTTCTCCATCCCTGCCACACTTGCCCAAGGCAATGGGGAAGAGCCACTTTCCTCTCTCCCAGCTACAAAGGGGTCATCACTGTTTGGCATTCCAGGAAATCTTTCTATGGACCAGTGCCTAACCTGAGATTGTCCCAGTACATTGAGTCTAGTGGTGGTAACTCAAGGCTCTTGAGGACCCTAGTCTCTTACTTAGGGTTGTTTGGGTGCACAGAGTGGGTAAGGTATTGGGGAAGACAGTAGTCCCCCTGTAAGATGCAAAAGGAGGAAAAAGAACAACTACTAGTCAGGGAACTTTCCCAGATGAGGAAACAGAGCTGTGGCAGGATGAAGGGATTTGAGCATGGATGGGCACAATGTTGGGTAGGGCTGGATCCTGGACTCCAACTTAGATCTGTATGGCTTCCAAAAATCCTACTTTTCTCACTCCCCTGTAGAATAAGTAGGGCTGCCCCTTCCCACTTATTCTACAGGGACGTGGGGCTGCCCCCCACTTATCCCCCCACCGCAGAAGACCAGGTTTTCATCACTGTGCAGTTGCCAAGGCAGGAGTGAATCCCTCCTCATGGGCTCCCAGATTACTTTCTCTGTCCTGAGGGACTCCAGGCTGCCAGGTCAGAAGGTCTCAGCCTTCTGGGGAGTCAGAGGCCCACCCATCTCATTCCCAGATAGGTCTCTAGGAAGACGAGGATCTGTCTTCCTGGGCACAGAAAAGAGCCTCGCCAGCTTCCATTGGTGATCCAGCCTCTTGTACCCCAGCAAGTATAGGGATTTCAGATACAAGAGAATTCCAGAGTCTGACACAGCTCTCTTGGCATCTGAGACTTGGTGAAGCCACACCTGGGTATTGCCAGCAACCTGCTGTCTGGCCTGGTGCAGCATCTTGTGTCAAGAGACCCTCAGAGAAGTCCTCTATGTGGCCTACCCATCCCTGCTCCTCTGAGACCTAGCTGAACGGGGGTCCCCAGGGAAACCTCAGGAACCTGAGCATTCAGATCAGCTTCTGGGCGGGGGAGACTGGGAGCCTTCAGGAGGTACCTTGGTTCTCAGAATTGGTGTGGAGAGCATTTCCCACATCACCAAAGATAGCTACCTGGAGCCCAAAGCTCCAGCCCCTGCCACCGCCATGATTTCTTCTACCTTGATCATTACTGTGCCCACTTCTCTCACTATGCTCACTGACTGAATAAAAGCCAACATCACTGTCCTCACCAGCCTCGAGTTTCCCATCTGTACCACCACTGTTATCACCAACAACCACCAACGTTGCCAGTCATATTCCCCCCTCTTAGCTCTTCCACTGTGCTCTCTGGGGAGCGCACTTACTCATTTAAAAACCTAACTATCATTGCTCCCCATTCAGAGAGGATACTAGGAGCCCAACTCCTGCTCTCGAGTCAAAGACCAAGAAGCTAACACAAACACACATGTTTGGGACCCATCAAAACTAACCCGTATCCCTGTCACGCTATGGACACGTTTGGAGGTGAATGCTCAAGGCAGGGGCCAGAGCTTTTCTGAGGTGGAGGAAATGTGGGACTTTGGGTCAAGTGCTCTGCCCCTGGCTGATGTGGGCACTCCATGGCTGGAGTCCCAGCTGCAGGCTGGAGGAGGGGCAGGTAAAGAAGGACCATGCATGAAGGCCACTGGGAGGGGTAGGCAGAACCCTGGAGAACCACCTACTAGAAGTATAGGCTAGGCCTGGGGGTTGATGGTCCCTGAAGCCTTGAAGTTTGCTTGCTCCCACGGCTCTCTCCCAGGAAGACCTGTGCCCACATGTCCACAGTGAGGAGGTGACTCATGCCAGGCTCCAGGGCAAGGTGTGAGAGGCAGTCTAGGACATGCCTTCCAAAGACTCTAATAGGGTATGTGAGCATGTGAATATGAGAGGGAGAGAGAGGTAAGAGAGAGAGAGAGAGTTAGAGGTAGGGAAATACGTGCCCCCCTTTTCCTGGAGCAAATCTTGGGAACCAAGGGTAATACTGTGTCAGCTCCAAGCTGTAGAGGGTAAGGGGCTCCCTATCTTGTACTCCTGGGGAAAAGCTTTGCAAACCCAGGGCACCTTCGCCCAGATGGCAGCACCAGCTTCTGCTCCTCGAGCTGCCCCCATCGATTTGGTTATGTTCAAAAGAAGAAGGAGCTGGCAGTGGCCATTCTCCATTTATATGAATGACAAATATCCTTGGGGATCCTTTTACCCCTCCATTAACACTAAGCCTTTTCCCCCTCTCTCCTAGATGCCAGTTCTCTCTCAGGACAGAGCTGCCTGATAAAAATTACTGTCTATTTACACACTGATGGGATGTCTGGAATCTGCCTTCAAATAACCCTTGGGTGGGGAGCTGGGGTTGGGGTGTTGGGAGTGAAACCAGGTTGGCCATGAGTTGCTAATGGTTGAGAACGTGTGATGGGCAAACACATGGTGGCTCGTGGAACTCTCGTGTCTACTTTTACATATATCTAAGATTTTCCATAATAAAAAGTTAAAGCAAAACAGAACAAAGCAAAGCAAAAACCCTCAAACACCATGTATGTATTGAGCCGAAATCATACTTTCCAGTGGTTTCTACCTACATATCCCAGGTATGCCTTCTCAGACCATACAGACCACCCTTGTTCCCTCTGCCCCACATTGGCCTTCAAGCTATTTGGACAAAAGCTTGGTCTTTGGAGCTAAGCAGATCTGGGCTGCGCGCTGGCTCTGCGGCTTCCTAGGAGTTCCTTCAAGTTACTCCACCTCTCTGAGTCCGGTTCGCTTAGGGTCATTGTGGGGGTTCCACGTCTGAAAAAGCCCTCTGCACAGTGCCTAGCTCAAAGTCAGTGCTCAGTGTGATCGAGCCTCTGCAGAATGTTGCTATTTTAGGCCAAGGTTCAGGATCCCCCTTGGACAAGGTAAACAGAGCTAGTCTCCACAACGGTTTCTCACACATTGTGGTTCCCCAGCCTGGGTGACTCCCCAGCCTGTTTATCAATGTGCCTTGGCAAATATGGGGGCCTACAATCTGGCCCCATATTCCAGATGGTCTGGACACGCGGAGTACAGTAGAGCTATTACCTCCCCGCGTCTGGGAACTGTATTTCTATTCATACAGCCCGCGATTTCATTAGCTTTTTTTAGACGCCACGTCACACTGTTGGCTTCTGTGGAGCTTGTGGTCAGCTCAAAGCCCTACGTCCTTTTCACACATGTGGCTGTTAAGCCCTGTCTCCCCAGCCCTGTATTTGTGCAGTCGGGCTTTGACTCTCAGAGCAAGACTTTCCGTTTACTCCTGCTTGAGTTTATCTGGCAGGTTTGGGCCCCGGGTCCCAGCCAGTTGAGATTTTTGTTTTGTTTTTGTTTTCATCTTTCAATTCAGTGTGTTAGCTGGGCCTCGTGGCTTTGGGCCTTGGGACATTGGCTGGTGCTCAGGCCTTCTGTGTTCTCCTCCAGATCACTGGTGAGCTCAATGTTAGGGATGGGATGAAGCCCTGGGCCCTGTGGCAGCATGCTAAGTAATTCCTTCCTTGTTGACATCAACCAAGGCTCTTTCAGTTTATTTTAAGATTTTATTTATCTATTTGAGAGAGAGAGAGAGAATGAAGGAGGGATAGAGGCAGAGGGAGAAACAAATTCCCATCTGAGCAGGGACTCCCAATATGGGGCTCGATCTCAGGACCCTGAGATCATGACCTGGGCAGAAGGCAGACGCTTAACTGACTGAGCCACCCAGGCGCCCCAAGACCCTTTGAGTTCTGGTGTTGAGCTCCAAGTGCACCTCGTCTGACCTGTTCCAGTCCACCATTCTCCATCTTGTTTACAGGAACAGTGTGAAGGTCCTTGTCAGAGCTTTTCTGCACTCCAGAGACCAGCAGAGTCACAAAATAAACTGAGGACTAACGGGCCCTGGCCCATTTATAAGGAAACCCCTGCTTCCTCACCTCCTGGCTTCATTTGCAGGTTTCCCACCAACCAGCAACTTGACAATTCTCTAGAATTTTGTCAGGCTTCCAGACCGAGCTAAATGGCCTAATACCACCAAAGTTTACCTTTCCTCCCTGTTTGAAAGCCAATATTATATTTTTAAATCTCCTGGTCTCTGTGAGGTCTTAGAGTCACGATGATGGTTCCAACCTCATATCAGCAACTGACTCTAGGACCCTGGACTTGCTGATGATGTCAGTGGAAATGGCAATGAATGCATTCAAAATCGCTGGCTGGGCACCGTGCTGAGCTGGGGTGGAGTGAGATGTCAGTCCTCTACTCAGCAAGCTGCCCATCCAGTTGGAGAGGTGAGACATGCCAACAGTCCTAAAAAAAGGTAGAAGGTGGCAAGTGCCACTGAAGACAGGTGGATACGAGGTTGAGAGGTCTGGAGGTAGAAGAGCTAATCAGCAGTGGAGAGGCAGTTAGGAAAGGCTTTGTGGAAGAGGTCACCTTGGAGCCGAAGACTCTGGGCAGGTGGGAGAGCCCAAGAACAGGCATGGATGTGGGGACGACCCTTGAGTCAGGGCTGTCAGTCCCCTCCTATCAGCTCAGTCACAGGCCCCACCCAATTAGGCCTCAGTGTCAGCATCCGGTTCCTCTGTACCTTCAGGGACCAGCTTTTGGGGTCTCTCTCACCTCATTGGCTCAGAGGTACGGGTAGTCCTCACCAGGAGGCTTCCCTCTGGCCCCATAAGCCTCAGGACCCCATGCCAATCTACTGCCCTCCCATCTCCTTGCTTGATGAAGCCTGTCCTGTCCCCTTTTTTTTTCTTTCAAAATGAGGCAGTAGGATATAACCCAAGAGCCCTCTCTGGCTTTGGGAGTGGGAGAGCTGAGTGCGTGTTCTGGAACTCTCAGAACAGTCTTTATTAGACTGCACGTTGCAACTCATTAGCAAGTTGAGCCATTAATTAGGTGAATCTTGACTGGGATTCTGAAAGAAGGAAATGGAGTATCCCATGCGGTGATGATCAGTACTGTTTCCCCAGACGTGTTTCCATTTTGTATATCCCTGTTTGTATATGTACACACACATATACACACATGTACACGTGTATACATATGCGTATATGTATACACACACAAGTTTCTTTGTTGTATCAGGCTTGCGATAAAAATTTTAAAAACCCTCAAAGCATCACTCTGTGGTCTAACTTGACCATGAACAAGCCACTGTCCCCTCTGGTTCTCCTTTTTTCTCACCTGGTAAATAGGTACCATAATCCCTCCCCCTCTCCGTCATGGCTGGGGTGAGGTCTATGAGGCATATCTCCGGAAGCACCCTAGAGACGGAGATGACCCTGTATGCAGGAGTTGCTGTTGTGACGATTGGTGAATTCCCCTGAGGCCTGCCCCCTCATGATTCTGTTTTGGCATCCAGCATGGGCTTTGCCGGGGCATCTCCCATCTGGGGCTCCTGGACTGGAGTGGGAAGGCCCCAGCAGGGCTGCCCGGTTGTGCCCACCTGCTCCCAGCAGGGTGCCAGGAGGGGTAGACAGGAGGTACTCATCCCAGCTTCGGGAACAGCAGAACCTGGGCACCTCCTCCTGGCTGCTGCCCTGGGCAGGCCTGGCTTCATTTCCCTGGAAGGTGGGACTTTGCGGGAGGCCCAGAGGGCAACTCCTGGAGGGCCTGAGCTTGTAAGCAAAGTGGACAGGGAGGGAGGGAGGAAGTTGCAGAATCTACACCCTGGGAGGAGGCCACAGAGGCCGTGGTCTTTGGGCACAGACACATCTGGGTCTGAGGCCCTGCTCCGTGGCTCTTGAGCTGTGAGAGCCTCAGTGAGTCCCTTGGTCATATTAAGGCTCAGTCTCCTCGTGTATGACACGGAACCGTGAGTGCTACCTTGCAAAGCTGTGCTACCATATGGAGAAACACACGGAACTGTTCTGGACCCCTGTGAACCCTGCCCGCTTTTCCCCATTTTACTCCAGCGCAGGGAGTGCAGAAGAGAGGCCTGCACACGTATGCAAGTGTGTGTGTGAGGTCTGGGCACACGTGGGCTGGTGGGAGGGTACAGTAATATTTCTAACCCCTCGATAAAAGCAGCCTCCATCCCATTTTGTCTGTTTTCTCCAGTCAACATTCTCGCGTTTGAACTCCGGAACATCATCTCTCTCCCTGAGCTGCAGTCCAGCAGAGCAGCACGGGAGCCCCGGGCCCTCCCATCGGGACGCTGAGCAGATCTCCAGGAGGTGTGAGTGTGAGGCCTGGGCACTGGTCACTGTCCTCTGTGGGTAGCAGCTGGTGAAGTTTGAGTATAAGTGAGGTTCGGTGGGGTAAGGTCCAGAGCTGATGACCAAGAAAGAATTCTCGAGACATCTTTGGTGCAAAATGGTGGTTTATTAAAGCCCGGGGACAGGACCCATGGGCAGAAAGAGCTGCTGCCCCGGGGTTGTGAGGAGTGGTCCATTATATACATGCAAGATAGCAGGGGGTCAGGAATAGAGTACGTCTCTAAGTACTTTTGGAAGCAAAGTGTCCAGGACCTTGAGGAGCTAGCTGTTGTTGGGAAAAGGTCATTTATTACCACCTAAGAAAACTTTAGTCATGAGATCCTTCAGATGTTTGTATGTGTGTGTGTGTGTGTGCGTGTGTGTGTGTATGGGCCATACGCTTGGGGATGATTGCCAGCATGTATCTTGGAGGGTTTAGAGATAAAAAAAAGTTTCCAAAGGAATTTTTATGTTAAAGTAGACTTACAGGATCCTGGTTGGGGGTAGGGGGCGGTCAGGCTAGGATTCTTTTTGCTCCTAGTAAAGTATTAAGGTAGAGGCAGTTGAGTGCCTAGAGGAAAGTCACTCTGCGTATTTCAAGGACTTTCAGTGGGCTCTGGATAGTAAGGAAATTTAATAACTTTTCTTCTGCCTCTGTTTCCCACATCAGCACCACTGTGTGGCCTCATCTCTGAGTGGAATAAAGGAGGTCGCGCCCTGCTCAGGCCGCTCAGACCTCCCAGTGTCTGAAGCCCTGGGGGAGGTGGGAGGGAACAGGCCTAGGCAGGTGGGCTCCCGTTACCCTTGGGCTGTGGAGCAACTCTGAGGAAGGGGGATATGGATGGACGATCTGGCCCAGGCCTGGGAATATGCGGTGTGCGCTCATTGAATCATTAGAGATAGAAGAGATGCAAGTTGGTGCAGGGTCCCGGTCTGGGTGAGGGCGCAGAAAATGAGCAGTGAGCTAACTGCTTGGTGGGAGATGCTGGGGTGGGGAGAGCGCCCCCTCTGGGCAACCCTCCAGTGCCCTAGGGGCTATCTCCATGCTGCCTGGGGAAGCCGCTCCATTTCCCACCCCTCCCCTCCTCTTTCTACTGTGCAGTGTTCCTGCTCCTCCTCCTCTTCCTCCTTGAAGCCTACTTGGCTGTTGACACCTCAGAGATATTTGTAGATCACTATCTCAGGAGGCCGTTGGCCTGACTCATCCCTGCGCCCAGCCCTGTCTGCTGGCTCCTTTAATCTTTCCCTCTCAGCCAATCCTTCTTCACCCTTAATCATTTTCTCTTTCCCTCTAAATGCCCCCCAGCGAATCTGGCTCCCCACCTCTCTACCCTGCTTCTTCTTTACTTGGGAATTCTTCAGGGTAACCCCATGTTGCTGTCTCCCAGAACACAAAGGCCACGGGAAGATGGCTCAAGGTTGTGATTTGGCAGCACCCTTGCTGCTGTTCCGGTTTGGTCAAACAGCTTGGCCTTGCTGGGCCTCAGTTTCCTCTCCTGGCAAATGAGCAACAATGGTGCCAGCCCTGCCGACGTCACACAGGCATGCAGTGAGGCGCAGAATGAGGTCAAGCCCATGAACAGCCCTGTAGAGACTCAGATGGGACTGGCTAGGACCCGAGAAGAAGGAAAGAAAGCCCTTGGAGCTACGTCTAGACTCCCTTCGGCCCCACTGTGGGCCCCGCAGCCCTGCATGCTGGCTCGCCTGCTCTTAGCCTCTGCTTCTGTCTCTCTTCATCCCTTCTCTGTGTTGGTCATTCCTCTCCCCTGGTCTCTCTTTGTAGCTATCAGTGAAGAATACCTTACCTACCAGCTGTCCTGACAGCTTGCGGCAGTGTCCACCGTCCCCCCCAGGGAGGGAGCCGGCACGCGGAAGGCTACAGACCATGAGACCCCAGGGACAGTCCAACTCTACCTCCAGAGAGCCCCAGAGATGAGAAAGGCCTGGGCACAAGGACTTGCCCCAGCTTCTCCCCAAGTACCTGGGCTGCAGTCACGTTGGGGGTGTGGACGGGCTTGCATAGAATTACTGTGTTAGTCTCACAAGCCAAACTCATCCCTGGTAATTTCCTTCTTTGGATGTTGTCCCCGTTCTGCTGAAGGCATGTTCTGAGCTGGCCTGGGCCCACTCCCCTTCTCTGGGTCTCCATGTTCCTTCCCATCTGTGCAATAGAGGGGCTGGGCTGGGACAAGGATGACGGCCACCCAGCCCGAACTCTCTGTGTGACCCGACAAATGCCACGTTGTTGGCCATGTCTCCCAAGAGGGCCTGGGAGTGTCTCTCCTGGGGGCCATCTCAGGGCGGCTTCTCTGTGATGACCTCGAACCTCAGCAGCTCTGTTTTCCAGTGGGTCTCCGAATAAGTCCTTTACTCTGAGAGTCCACACAAGTGTTCCAGAGGAAGAGAGTTATCAGGCGGAGGCAGGCATGGGTTTGCAGAGGGTGGCCTCAAAACCCTGAAAGTGCAGACCCTCTCTCTGTGGGCAATGGAGGCAGAGGGTCCCGGGTTCTAACCCCAGCAGCTCTGCCACTGACACCTGGCGGTCCTGGACCAGTTACTTCCCTCTCTTAGACCAAGTGCTGTGTCATCCAGAAAATGGGGATAAAGAGTCTTGCCATCACAGGATAAAGAAGGAGGTGGTGTGAGTGCTTGCTGCTATGAAAGATTGCTGTCTTCCTTCCCCAGTCTTCCCTGGGCAAACTTTCCCAGGGCTCTCCTCTTTCCCTCCCTCATTCCTTCTCTGTGCTGCCTAAAGCAGGCATATGCCCTCTCTGAAGCATGGCCAGCCAACTGGGGGACTGGGGTTCACGCTTTGTGCTTCAGCAGCTGCCGAAAGCCTCTTGGGAGCCACATAAGGGAGAGAAAGGGAGAGAAGGCAGGGGCCAGGGCAAGATAGAGACAGATGTAGAAAGAGACTGGTAGGGAGAGAGACAGCAGGAGAGAAGCAGAGAGACAAAGAGAGAGATGGAAGAAATGCCATAGAGACAGACACACTCAAGGACACAGAAAGATGGACAGACGCAGGAACAGGTTGGGCAACAGGCAAACAAAGAGAGAGAGAGGCAGGGGCAGAGAAGGGAAGCGAAGAGGGCAACAGATGTACACAGATGGAGAAGGAGGCTGGAGCGAGGCAGACAGGGAGATAGAGAGGTACAGAGAAACAAGCAGAGGCCGGCAGCAAGAGAGCCCAAGACAAAGGGAGAAGGAAACAAAGGCAGGAAGCCAAGGCTATAGAGACCTAGAATGGGAAGAAAGGGAAGGAGGAGGGGGAGGAGCTCAGGAGGGGAGGAAGAGGGAGTTGTTAGTTCAGGGCTCAGCACAAGGCTGACACAGCACATTCTCTACACTCTCCTCTCCCTCCCACTGCCGGCCTCCAGCTGCCCCCATCCCTTTCCTTATCACTGGGCCCTTGGCTGGGGAAGGGGCCCTGTCCCCAGCCTGTTCTGCATATTCTTCTAGGCCAAGGTTAGCTAGGGCGGTCCAGCCCCTTCCCTACCCTTTTCCATCTCCTCAGCAGCCTGGGGCTCAGGTGGGAGGAAGCAGGTGACAACCCCAGGGCAACGGGAACAATGTGCAGATATACAGAAGACCCAAGCTGGACATTGGCCTTGCCCACCTTCCTCCAAGCAGACATTTTGAGATCCTGAGGAAGGCCACTCTGGGTTTCCACCCCTCCCTCTCTGCTGCAGGAATCAGCTGGCTGAGATGTGGGATACAGAGCTTACATCCTAGCTAGGAAGATCCTTTGAAGGAACTGACATTCTTTACTCTGTGTGGACGTGTGGGGGGCATCATTTTCCTCTTCAGAAATTTGAAGAGCTGCCATCAGGCAGAAAGTTGACAAAAAATGGTGGATTTGGAGAAAACTCACCAGGTCCATCCTTGAGGGGATGGGCCTGCCTGAAGGCCAGGGCAAGCTTGAGTTGGGGGTGCAGATTATGGTACTCTTTTGGCCCCTCAAGCTGTCCCCCCTACACTAAAGAGTGTTTAGAAAGCAGAGTAGTCCTGAGGAGGAAGGGACAGGGAGAATAATGCAGACTATTACCAGCAAATCCCTGAAAGAAACTGAGCCCCCTGGGATGGGGGTGGGGTAGGGTATGGTAAGGAGGAGCCTTGCGGAGCATTAGCTGAGAACAAGATGATGTGGCCTTCAAGGCTCCTCCCACCCTTAACACTCTGATGCTCCAGTGAGGCAGCTGATAAATGGACTAATAATCTTCTTCTTTTTCTTTTTTTTTCCATCGCAGACAGACTCTTAAATACAGAGGAATGAAGTGGTAGTTTTCTGGCGTGGAGGGGTGTTGGGAGGATGGTTGACATAGATGAAGGGGATGAAGGAGTACAAACTCGCAGTTATAAAATAAATAAGTCATGGAGCTGAAAAGTACGGCCTGGGGAACACAGTCAATAATATTGCAATAACATTGTTTGGTGACCGATGGTGACTACACTTTTATTGGTGACCATCAAGTAATGTAGAAGACTGTCGAATCACAGTTTTGTACACCTGAAACTAACACAACATTGCACGTCAACTGTACTTCAATCGTAACAGGGAAAGAAATGAACCTACAATGGAATACTATGCAGCCATCAAAAGAAATGAAATCTTACCATTTGCAACGACATGGATGGAACTAGAGCGTATTATGCTTAGCGAAATACGTCAACTGGAGAAAGACAACTATCACATGATCTCCCTGATATGAGGAAGTGGAGATGCAACGGGGGTGGGGGTTAAGGTGGTAGGAAAAGAAAAAATAAAACAAGATGGGATCAGGAGGGAGACAAACCAAAAGAGACTCTTAATGTCATAAAACAAACTGAGGGGGGTGGGGGAGGAGAGGGGTTGGGAGAGGGTAGTGGGGTTACATTATATGTTTAAATAAAAAAGCTTAAATAAATAAAAAAAAAGAAATGGACCAAGAATGATAGCAGTCCTCTGCATGCCTGAGGGACTCCCTGACTTGGCTCTTTGGTTTCCTCGTTGCCCTACTGACCAGCTCCCACTCTGGGAGGCTTGGGTTGGGGATCCCCTGCCAAGGTGTGCTAGAGCCTAGGAGTGTCTCACTTGGGCTCCCCACCAGCCCTCTTGGTGTGCTGCCTGGTCTTCCTGTGGGCTCTCATCCTGATTTTTCTCTGGGTCAGCATCTAGGTATTTCCTTTAAAGAGGCGAAGTCAAGGTAACGGGAAGGCAGCCTGAGGTGGGGTGGGAAGTGCTGAGGATGACTGAGCAAGTCCACAGACTACTTGGAGAAGTGGTGTGCAGCCTGTTCCTGGAAGCCTTTGGGAAAATGCTGCTTGGCCCCTTGGCTGCAGTGGCCTCAGAATCTGCAAGGGGAAGGCCCATGGATCTGTCTGGGCCACACCAAGCAGGTGTCTCCTGGGCTGGGGCCAACTGGAAAAACACCCACTGGGTCCCAGCTGGGCCTCAGATCTCGGGCTGGCAGCTTCAGTGGGGCCCCCACCCCAATTCACCTGCTGAGGCTGACTTGAGTTTGAGCCCGGCCCCACCTACTGTCTGGCCAGGTGCGGCGGGGTGGAGTGCCCGTGCTCAGACCTGAAATGAGGACCACATGGCAGTGTGAACCCCACCCATACAAGGGGCCGGGCCCCATCCGAGTCCAGAGGAACGTCCCTCACCTCTGGGGCCTCTCCCCAAGTGGGGAAGGAAAGAGGCCGGCGGCCATTCCTTTGGACACTGGACAGGCCTTTTTTAAACCTCATTTCTCTTTCCAGTTTCTCTTTTTCCCTCTGAGCCCTGGCCTGGTGGCCCTGGGCCCTTTCTGCCTGGTTGGACTGATCCTCTCTTATCTCTACCCCCATCAACATTCCTCATTCCAGCTTCCCCATTCCGAGCTGGGACACATACCTGAAGGGCAGATCAAAGGCTCACAGCTGCTCTTGTCAGCTCCCATTAGACCTCAGCTGAGAAGAGGAGCCCACCCTGGCAGGCTGCCCTGGCCCCTGCACCCAGCCTTCCCCATCCTGGGCTTTCAGAGGCGAGCTCATCCCAAGGTGGCTCCTTCCAGATGCTGAGGGGGCCCTGCCCCTTCCACCCCTTCCCCTTCTTCTCTCCGAAGAGGAAAGAAGGCCTCCGATGCTGACTGGGAAGCAAGCCCGGAGCCCGGGGCCTTGGCAGACTGAGGCAGACCGCCGCCTGCCACATGCAAACCCTGGTTCTTTTGGGCTTGCTAAGGTCTCTGGGGAGGGCCGGCCCCAGTCCCAGCTGCCCTGCCAGAGGTTCTGCCAGAGGACACGAAGGCCAAGAAGCCCGCTCTATAACTTGAAGGCAGGCCTCACAGGAGCGTCTCAGGAGCTTTGTGGGGTCCTGGGCTTTCTTCCCAGCTCTATCATGCCAAGGAAGCCTCCCAGGCTCTTGTCTCCCTCCATTCCAGATGGGCTGGTTCTCCCCCAACTTCCCCAAACACACAGCACGTATTTCCCCACACCTCAAGTTTTTGTGCTCATTTCCCCACATGCTCAGAATGCCCTTCTCCACCTGACAAAATTCTATCCCGCAGGAGGAAATTGGATGCCAAGCTACAAATATACAGCATTCATACACACACACACACACACATACACACTTATAGTTACATAAAAATAGAAAAGCTACATTAAAATGACTTATACTTGTTGAATACTTACTATGTTCCAGGCACTATCCTAAGTACTGTATTACTTACTGAATCTTCATAACTCCTCCACAAGGCAGGTACCATTCTTATCACCATTTTACAGATGAAGAACCCAAGGCCCAGAGAGGGTCCACATCTTGCTCAGCAACACAGAGCCGTGAGTGGCAGAGCTGGCTCCAGAGCCTGCACTTTGAGTCCTCATGCTCTGCTGCCTCTCACTCTTGCAGCTGCAGCAAGAGAAGCTGCTTGGGGGCTTACATGCCTAAGTTGACAGTCACAGTCTCGGGGCGGGGCAGGTTTGGGGTGATTTTGAGGAGAGAGCACATTTGCCACATTCTATGGTGTGTGTACGGATTTGCAGAGGGGAGAACATGGCATCAAGCCCGTGAACTCTGGGGTCTGGGAATCTGGGACCAAGCTGCAATTTTGTTGCTCACGACATGAATGGTCTGGGCTCCTTTGCTATCTCTTCTGAGTCTCCATTTGGTTGTTAGTCACCCAGGGATGGTAATAACACCTATTTCTAGGATTGTCCTCATGATGAACGAATGGCACCTAGTTTGAATGGACCAGGGAGCTAATGTTCATGATCAAAGTAAGAGACTTGGAGAACGTCACAGGCGACAAAGCTTGGGACAAAAGCTATCTCCCCTGGGAGGGCTTTCTCCTTGCCCCCCCAACTCCTCACCCCACTACAAAGAGCAAACCACTCACTCATTTTTCTACCCTTAGCACACCAGCTGGGGCTTCCAGTGTCTCAGCATCAGGGGCCCCAACACTGCTTTTTCATCATTGCTTCCTTGCCCAGGACACACTACGGTGCCAGACCTGGGGGGGGGGGCTAAATAAGCTCATTCATCCAACATTTGCTGAGCACCTACGGGAGTGTGCTAGCCTCTGGGGATGCACAGTTTGAGAAGAGGCTGCCCTGTTCTAGGTGAAGGGAACTTGTGGTCCAGAGTGGGAACCAAACTCGACATTGTCGATCATGATATATTAACAGAGGAATGCATTTGCTCAATCATTAGTAAATATTTATTGAGCGCCTGTTATGGGCCAGGCCCTGTTCTTAGAGGCTTATCTATGACCATTTCCCTACTAATAATCCAGTTTGGAAGCATAAGGAGAGATGGAAATACATGAGAGGCAAGAAGGCTCGTGGCTCGTGGCTTGTGGCTCATCAGGCTCGTGGGAGAAGGGCATTTCAACAATGTCGTCTCTAGGGGAAAGATGCCAGAGGAAAGTGTTTGCACCCTTGGTCCCCACAGGCTTGTGAAGGACACCCCCACAGACCGGTGCTTAAAGATAGACGTCCCCTTCTGCTCCGTGCCCTCATGTCCCAGGAAGAAGAAGGAAGATATACAGGGGCTGCTGGTGCCTCTTGGCGCTGTGAGTCATTCAGCCCCTGTGGGGCAGAGAAGCTAGGCCTGAGGGGTGACAAGAGTAGTGCGGAGAGAACAGGCTAGAGAGCTGAATAGGGGTCAGGCTCGGCTTTGTGCCTGCAGAGTGGGGACTTCCTCCTGCCGGCCAAGGAGAGTTCCCAGAAGGTTTCTCAGTGGCGTAATCAGATGTGTGTTCCAGAAGGTTCATTGGGTGTGTGAGGAAGATGAGCTCATCATGGGTCCTGTTGACTTTGAGGAGCCTGCAGGATGCTCAAGCCGGGGGACAGGGCTGAAGCTCAGGGGAGAGGGCTGGGCTAGAGGCCTGGCGGGGAGCTTAGCAGCATGAACATAGGATCTGGAGCTGAGAAAAGATGAGCTCATGCAGGGAGACATGGTCTCAGGGAAAAGAGGAGGAAGGACCGAGCCTTGGGCCTTCTGGCATTCAAGAACAGGAGAAGAAGAGAAGCCAGCCAAGGAAACAGAATAGCTAGAGAGCTAAAAGGGAAACCAAGAAGTTGTTGGGGAAAGTCAGTGAATTTAGAATAGGAGTGAGAAAGGTCCACTGTTAAAATGATCCCCTTGCTCATGAAGAGATTTTGTTCTTTTTTAAACTTTGTCAGACAGAGAAAGAGAGAGTGCACAAGCAGGGGGAGGGGCAGAGGGAGAGGGAGAAGCAGGTTCCCTGCTGAGCCAGGAGTCCAATGTGGGACTGGATCCCAGGACCCTGGGATCATGACCTGAGCCGAAGGCAGATGCTTAACCCACTGAGCCACCCAGGCGTCCTGTTCCTGAAGAGTTAAAGGCAGATAATCAAGCAGAACATTTACAAATAAATAAGTAGACATAATATAGATTCCTGCCACCCTCCTAAAAAAAATTTGATTCAGTCAGACTGGGTGGGGCCCAGGAATCTTCATTTTTAACCAGCATCAAGGGATTCGGGAGAAAGCATCTGTGGCATTTACTTTGAGAATTGCTTCCATCTCAGGGGAAGTTAGTGAAAGGTGGAAGGTAGGGAGAACGCCTCAATGGCCTGTCCCCAGCAGACAGAGAGGCAAGGTGACCAGTAGGGCTCCCCGCCCCAGAACATTCACATCCCACAGACTTCTCTCTTAGAACCCAGGTGCAGATCCGGAGCTCAGCCAGGAGTAAACTGAGCTTCAGCATGGAAAATATGGAACCAAGATATCTGGGGAGGGAGTGGGCGGGAAAAGGAATAATGCAAACCATGCAGATCTGCCTGCGAAAGAGCAAGGGAAGGGGGGCCAGGGACTGGGGAACAGCAAATGAGATAGGAGCTTGCAATGTAATATAGTAGCCCAATAAAGTTGGCCTCTTTCTCTCTGTCTCTCTGTCACACACACACAGATGCGCGCGCGCGCGCGCGCACACACACACACACACACACACACACACACACATTGCACGGGGCCTGGCTGCTGTAGCATGGAGGGAAACCAGAGGATCCCTGATCCCCAACCTCAGCTTTGCCAGGACAATCACATCCAATTTGCCCCGTCATCACATCCAATTGAAAAAGAGGGGTACTGAAATTCCCAGGGCATTGCTGTGGGGTCGACAGTCCCAGGGCTGTCGAACAAACAACATCCCAGTGTCCTATGATTCAGGCAGCCTGGACCCTAGTCCTAGTTCTACCACTAATGGGCTATATGGTCTTGGGTGAGTCACTTAACCTTTCTGGGCTTCTACTACTGCATCAGTAGGATAGGGAAGATAGAGGCTAGATGATATGGGCCCTCGAAGTTCTAATACACAGGAGATTCCAGAGCTGGTGGAATTTTCACCTGTTCTATTTTGACCCTTCTGCAGGGACAGAAAGTGAATTGGGTAGCCTCACACTTACTGGGTACTTCCTTTGTGCTTGGGACTGTGCTGAGAATGTTCAGTTGTTTCAGTTCCAGTTCCACAGCCCTGTGAAGAAAGAATTATAGCCATTTTACAGGTGAGGATATTGAGGCTTTGGGACCTGGCCATTGGGTCTGGAGGTTGGGGGAAGAAGGGGCAAGGTACACACTGTACACACTGTACACACTTTCCCCAGGGTAATGCATCCTGGGGATTCCTGGATCTCATACTCCCAGGCCCAGAGGTTAGCACCCTCCCAGCAGCTTTTGTCTTACTTATCGGTCCCTTGCTCTGAGAAACAGCCTCTCCCCTCCATGTTCATACTTGGTATGAACCAACTATGGGTTCATACTTCCCTGTGGTTGGACATATGGCCTGCTACATGGGGGAGAGGAGGGCACACACAACTTGATAAGGGGCCAGCTGGGTCTTTGTAATGTCTTTCTGACATACCCAAGGAAGCCGGCAGCTGTGGGGGGCCCTTAGTGTGAGGTCTGGGCACAAGGGTCCTCTCTGCCAGCTTCCCCTTCACCTTGATCCATCCCAGAAGTCTAGCTTTCTTGACAGGGATCCTCCAAACCTACCTAATGATTGCCAGGTGGGAGTGGAGGACCCAGGGCAGGGGCTGTCAAGACCCAATATCACTCCAGCTCTCATTGACTTCCTGGTAACCTGGGGGAATGATTGCCCTTTTCGAGCTAGGTCTGGCTTCTCTCAAACCAGGACACGGGCCTGGCCAGCCAGGCCCAATCAACCCCACCCCCATTCTCCTGACAATCCCTTCCCTGTGGGCTTTCCACTGAGAGGAAGGAGACCCACGGTGTGGCTCTGAGGTCCTCCTGGCATGTGGGCCCTGGCCCAGGATTCTGTGCAGCCAACAGGATCCCGGGGCTTGGCTGCCTTTATAGGGAACCCCCTACCAAGAGCCATACCTGACAGCTTGGGTAGGTATAGGGATGGGATGTGGGACTGCCCAAAGTCAGGCACATTTACTCTCTTCTCTGCTCTTGTGTCCTTTCCTCCTTTCTACCATACAAATCCCCAAGGTCTTCTGAGACCAAAATTAAAGCCTGATTCCTACAAACTCAGTGGTTGACCTTGTCCAAGTCAAGGACAAGGTTGACCTTGTCCAATTGGACCCTCTTGAGGTCTCAGGGTCTTTTCTAGCTGCAACATACTGTGATGCTTTTTGTAAGTCTATTCCTGAACAACTCTGTAGGCATGACTTCTCTCTGCAGCAAGAAGGGAAATGGAGTCCTCGTCAGCTGTAGAAATCAAGTCCCAATTCCTTAGCCTGGTATTCAAGTCCTTTAGCCATTTGGCCCTGCTTCTCTCCCGTAAAGGCTCACAGTTGTTTTAGACTCCTTGCTGTTTCCTGAACACACCAGGTCTTTTCCCATGGCAGCACTTTTCCTTGCCCACTTCCCCTTGCTTGCAATGCACCCCCCCTCACTCTCACCTCTTTAGCTCTTTGCATCCTCCCAGGTCCAGCCCAAGTGAGAAAATGAAGGGCTCCTTCCTTTGTCTGCAGGGCCATTGTTAGTTCCTGGATTAACTCTGTCACTCCAGTAGAATATTAGAATGTCTCCTAGAGGGTGAACATAAATGTTTGTTGAATTGTAACCTAAGAAATACCTACAATTAGTCTATGGCCCTACCACCCTGAATGCGCCCGATCTCATCTGATCTCGGAAGCTAAGCAGGGTCGGGCCTGGTTAGTACTTGGATGGGAGAAATACCTACAATTATACTTCCTTCAGATAGGGTCACCCCCTCCCATATAGTCAGTCAGCTAAGTGTTACTTACACACCATTAATTGCTCAATAGAAACGTCTGGGTTGTAGAGAGCACTAATGATCTGAGCTGGAGATCTGGCAATGGCACTGACTCTCTGCACGTTGACTTTGGGCAAGTCCTCTTCTCATTCTGCCTTTTTTTTTTTTTTTTTTTTTGTCTGGCAGGCCGGGTAGCAAAGTGATTACACTCACAGCCTCTCGAGCTAGAAGACCCAGGGGCAAGCCACCACTTTTTGGTGTTCTAGGTCTGTGATCTTGGGCAAATTACTTCACCTCTTTGACCTTGAGTTTCTCTAAGTCCAAAAATGGTGGGAGTCATGGTGGCCACTCACGTTGTGAGGGTTGAGTTAATAAATGCCAAATACTCAGAGCTCTAGTAAGTCCTCCGTAAGTGCTACCTGCCGTTATTATCAATCATATTGGTAGCTGTCAAATGGGGTTCAGGGTGCCCAGAATGCGGCATGGGAGCAGGTGTTAAATGGATGAAAGGGGGTTTGCATACTCCTCATACTGAGGAGCTCCCAGGATGAAAGGGAGTTTGCATACTCCTCAGAGGAGCTCCCGGGACCGGCCAATGCATGAAGCCTTGGCCACCGGTCTAACAGCTCACAGACCATCCCAACCACTCTCTCATGTTATCTCTACAACAGCCCTTTCCAGGAGGCAGAGAAGGGTTTGGGAGACTCATTTTTTTCTGGTGAGGGATGTGGAGCTCCCAGGAAACAGAAGTGACTTGCCTAAGATCCCATAGACAAATATGAGCTCAGATCTTCTGAGTCCCAGTTCCCAGAGCTGGAAAGACCAGTCATAAAGAATCTTCCTTACCTTTCTCCCTATTCCCTTCACCAATGCCCAGTTCCCTCCCATTCATCAGAGATGCCTGTGCCAAGCCCGGTGCAGGGAACCGAAGACCCAGAGGTGGAACCACACAGCTGCTGCCTTTGCTAAGGGATACAGATGCTGGGACCCAGAAGTGCTGACCCAAGAACCCAAGAGCTGCTACAACATGCAATGGGGCCACAGAGAAAGTGTGGTGAGAACACAAAGGAGGGAGGACCAGTGGCATTTGGGGGCAGAGGGAGGCAGGGGTCCTGAGGTAGAGAGTATGTGGGCAGAGGAGAGATAGCATTCAGAAGGCTGGGTGGAGCTCCTGAGTTGGCAGCAAGGTGTTTGACCTGGAGACAGGGTGGGGAAGTGGAGGGGGGTGGAGGGATGGGCAGCTGCAGATGGTGGCTTAGCCCAAGTGTTGGTCTGCCACCAGTGCTCTGGCATAATGCCACCCCAGCCTTTTGTTTGGGCTGGTTCATCCCTGTGCTGGCCACAACAATAAGTAGGACAGGGAGCACTTAGCAGAACTGTATCCTCACTGGGTCTCTGCAGGGAAGAGATGAGGAGTGGCCAGAAAGCAAGATAGAGTAACTAGCCAGAGTGGGGACCACACTGAGAGTAGGTGACACTGAGTCATCTTAGCTTCTGGAGACCTGGGGGTTGGGAAGTCTCTGCTCCCAGCCCCCCAAGCTTCTCGGTGATTCCCAGACGTGCTGATCTGATAGGAGAGCCTTGACCTAGTAAAGTTGCTGGTGTGTGTTAGCCCGGAGCCCAGGTGTCAGAGGTCACACAGAGCAGGCAGTCATCCTGGGGCAGGGCATCTGAGGCTTCACATCTCAGGCCTCAAGAGCAAACCCACTCCCAATCCTGAGTTCTTAACCATACGGAATTCTAGCCTCTCCACTTGACATTCATTATCTCCAAGCATCCTCACACTAACCCTGTGCCTTGTGCCAGTGCTGCACAGGAAGTCTCAGTGGGAAGGGACCTGTCTCAGGTCATGTAGAAGTGAGTGGTGGCCTGTGTGCCTCCCTCTCCTTCCCTGGCTGCAGGAGGGGGCCTCCCATGGCGTGCCAGCCAGAGGCAGGGCGCTCTGTGGCTCTCTCCGTATCAGAGAGGAGGAAACTGACAGGGCCTCAGGGGACCCCCCGGTGGATGCTGGGACTCAACTGGGAGAGAAATGCCTCGTGTGGACCCTTGCCTGGGGGCACTGAGCAGCCCAGTGGACAATGTCCTGGGCAACAGCTTGACAACCCAACAGACACCGTTTACACATGGCTGTTTTCTTCTCGCTTTTCATCAGATAATGTTTATTTCTCTTCTTGATTATGAAAGGCACACAGGCAGGCCTGTTTCTTGAAAGGGCCTTTGATAAGAGCCGAGGGCAGTACATGAAAGAGCTGCTCCGTGAGGGCCATTCTGCCAGCGCCTAGATGCATGTGGCCAGGGCGGGTTTTGTTTTGTTTCGTTTTGAGATTGAGAGGAACAACCAGAAGAGTGGGCGCCCTTCATGGCCCATAGACTCTTTCCCCGAAATCGCCATTCTCACAGAAGCGCTTTTATTCCCTTCCTCGTTGGGCCCTTGCTCCTCTTCCACTCAGGAGTAGGGCCCTTTCCAGACCTCCTAAGGCCCCTCGGCACTCTCACTTTTAGTGGCTTTACCCCCCAGTATATCAAATATATGAAAATGCAGCCACATCCCATATTAAATGTAATTTTTCCTATAAAATGTTTCAAAGGATTTTTATAATTCTGCTTTTGAAATGATTTGCCTATGAGTAACTCATTTCATTCCCAATTGGCCATGATTTCTTGGTAATCATCATGCATACTTGGGAATTCTTGCTAAGTGAGGAAATCTAACCAACAAATTGTTTTCAAATGTAATGAAAACTCTAGGAATACTAAATTTAACAATTAATGAGGTCAATATTATATTACATTTTGTAGACACATAATAGAACATTTATTAATTCCAATTCTGCTGTTTTCTTTTCATATTTTAGAGGTAATAAATTTTCTTGGGGCTCGCACGTTTTCATAGGCCCCTGGGAAGCTTTGAGGCCCTGGGTAGTGTGCCCACAGTGCCGTGTGGAGAAAAGTACCCGAATGGAGAGCTTGTGTGTGTGTGTGTGTGGAGGGGCGACTCTCCATCTGGCCTCGGGAGAGAATGAGACAAAGAAGCCCCCAGGTTATTAACAACAATAAAAGTAGCTCCCAGGTGCCTTTAATAAGGGAGGAGAGAGTAAAGTGGATGCCTCCATGTCGAGTCCATTCTCACACCCTGTCTCCCAGAATCCTCATGACTATCATTATTACTTCCCTTCCCCAGGTCAGGAGACTCGAGCTCCGGAAACAAAAGGCACTTGCTCCGGGTCACACATCCAGTGAGGGGCAAACAGAGGATTTAATTCTTAATCCCGTTCACTACAAGGCTCTCTCAGCTGCCCAGGTGGGATGGCTATAGAAAGCCAGTGTTGAAGATCGCAGGGTTGAAGATCACAGGGAGGTCCACTGCCCATGAAAAGGAATAAATCCTACCTCTTCCTCTTCTTGTTATCAGAACTTCTGTCTTCCCAAAGGAATCAGCAACTAAAAGGATAAAAAAGATACCCTATTTTACCCCTTATTAGCTGTGTAACTTTGAATAATTCGCTTAAGCTGTCCGTGCCTCAGTTTGTTCACCTGCAACAATGGGCCAACTCAAAGAGTTGTCAGGAGGAGTGATGAGTTAGGACATGCAAAGCCCCTAGTGGAGTGCTGGATACACAGTAAGTGTTCAAGTGTTGATTATGGTGACGATGTCGATGGGTATTCACTGAGCATGAGGACCCAAGCCACCTACTGTGTGAACCCGTACAGAGGAGTCATGGGGATACTGGGGCACAAGGAGGGAAATGCATGGGGAAGTTGAGATTTGGGCTGGAACTGGGTCTGCACTTGGCAAAGGAGAATCTGGTCTCAAGCTTGGAAGGGCCATAGACACCAAATGCCACCTGCCAGGTCTCTGGGACTCTGCAGGTAAGAGGGGATCCTTCCCCCTCAGAGCTGGCCAGGCTATTTTTAGTGATGATAGCAGCTGGCCTCAAGGCCATCCCAGCAAACCTGGAGGAGGAAGGTGAGAAGATGGTAAAGGGAAGTCCAGAGGGAATATGAGGGATTCGGTTTGTGGTGGCCTGCCCCCTCCTCTGGGGCCTGCAGCAGTCCCTGGGCTCACACATTGGTCAGGCTGGCATGCAAAGGTCTTCCCTCTGTGCAACCTCCACCCGAAGCCAGGGGTCTGGGGTGGAAGGGAGGGACTCTGGGAATTTTACATCCCTCCCAACCCTACTCCTCCTCTTGCTGGCACCCCACAAATCTCTTTCCTTTGCCTGCTTCCAGCTGCTCTGAACCAATAGTTCTGGATAAATACTTAGGACCAGATTGGAAAGACCCCAAGATCTCCTCTTAGGCTATGGAGGCCCTAAGAAAGGGAGGGATGTGCCCTCAGTCAGGCAGCTGGTCAGTGGCAGACCTGGTGCTTGAACACAGAGATACTGTCCCCTGATGCAATGCCTTCACACTCGCTTTACCCTATAGGCTCAACTTGGTTGGCCGCATGGCCTTGGGCGAGAACCAACCCTTGCAGGTTTTGTGTGTGTGTGTGTTGTGTGAACATGTGCACGTGCAAGCACAATGTGTGAATGTGTGGTGGCCCTCAGCTGGGTGAGGGGCCCAGCCTGAAGGCAGGCTGCTACAGGGGCAAGTTGGGGGGGGTCCTCACACTGGCTCCCCAAAGGCCCAATGCCATGTCATCAAGTGCAGTTTCCTCAGCCTCCCAGGCACCCAGGCATGCACGCATGCGCATGCACACACACGTGCTTTTCTGACCTTATCTAGGCTCTGCATCGCCATGCTGCATGTGCAACGAGTTTGCCTATCCTCTCCAAATCTAGAGACAGTTGAAGCGATTCTAATTACAGCCTGCATTCCTGTTCTGTCTGAAGGCTTTCCCTTTTTCAAAGGGTCTCAGTTTTTTTCCCCTAGCACTTGGCTCCCTTGCTCCCCCCTGCCTGACTCCCCCAACGCACACCTCATTCTCACGCCCCTTCATCTCCTCTCCCCTTTTCTGGGTTGGATTGTTCAACTTCAGCTTGATTTTCTGCTGTCTGTGGCTTGGCAAGACTTAAGAAAGCCCAGTCTCTGTTGTGTGTGTGTGTGTGTGTGTGTGTGTGTGTGTGTGTGTGTGTACATGGGCGTATGGGGAACTATGGATATGTGTGGTGTTTTGGGGCATGTATATATGTGTGTGTTGGGGGGTATGGCTACATGTGAAAGTGCACGCCTGCATAAGTACATGTTTATATGCAGATGGCATTTTAGTCACATGCTCATGTTATGGGAGGCGGCTGGCCTCTCTGTGGGCATGAAACAGAGAGTATTAGGTCATGTGTGCCCGGTTCGACAAGTGCTTACACACTTTGCTTGTTTGGGGTTCGATCTCTTCTGCAGAAGAGATGCTGATCCCCGCAGGTTACATGGGAGGTCTGCTGAGCCTCCCCTGGTCCCAGGTCCTGCTCACCCTTGGCCTCTCCACCTCCAGCCAGCAGGAGGAAGTCAGTTGCTCAGGCTCCCCACGGCCTCTGGCTTGAGGTGATGACCACTTCCTGTAAGAAACCCTGATCTAGCCCATCAGGATTCCTGTCCTTGTTTACCTTAATTGCTACAGAAGTCACCCAGCTTTAATCCCTATATTGTTCCATATGTGCTGCCAAATTTGGGCCTCATCTTCTATTCCTTTCAAGCTCCTGAAGCCCTTACACCGTGCCTTCCAGTACCCAGGGTTCACTGTTCCCCTCCCCATATGCTCAATCTCTTAGAACCATTTCCTTCCTTCTTATGCCCCGAGGATACAACTCTCTTGCAAGTGGGGAGGCTTTGTTTTCCTCCCATACACTGCATATCTTTGGGCGCAGAGGTGGGATAATGTCTTCCTTGTTCCTCATGGCTCCTTCTAGGTCATTGTCTTCCTCTTTCCAGAATGATGGCTCCTCTCAAGACTGCCTTATTCCCTATACCTCCTCAAGTCTGCCATCTTTTGATCTTCACTGTCAGTGCCCTCTGTTCATGGAGATGTCAGTAGGTGGCCCACTCTCTACTCCCTAATCCTGGCAACATTCTTGGTGACTTCTTCATTAGCACACTTCACCTACGCACCACCCTGGCTTCTTTGTTCCTAAAGTACCTCGTCTCCAACAGTCTTGTCCTCCACTTCATCTCAGTCTCCCATTCCCATAGACATACTCTTGGCCTTGCCATCACTATCAACTGTGTCACTTTCATAATCTTGATTCCAATCAACCTACTCTTTGAGCCTACTCCCTATTTATTCTTACTCCCTCTAGTACCCTGGCTCCAGAGATGCTCTGTCTTCACTTAGGCCTCCCATCCATCGATCCTATGACTGTGTCCTTGCCCACACACTCATCCAGGTTCTGCCCCTCTCTTCAGCTCTCCTTCATCATGGAACCTCCCCAAAAGGATTTCTACACTCCATGTCTCTGCTTCCTCATAGTCCATTCTCGCCTCTGGCTACCCTGATGGACTTCCCAGTCTCCAGTGAAATTGCTCTTGCCACGATCACCAACGACCCTACATTGCCAAACCCCAAAATCTGTCTTGCCTTTTGGACCTCTTGGAATCATCTGCTATAGTTGACCACTCCCTCCTGGAGCCATGCTCTCTTGGCTGCTGGCTTTCCACTCACTTTGCTGATGGCCCCTTTTCTGGTTCTTTTCAGGCTCCTCCTCCAAATGTTGGAGCTAAGTCTTAGGTGTTCTCCTCTTCTCTACCAGTACTTTCTCAGTAGACGATATCATTGAGCTTTATGGGTTTAAACACCATCCATACGTCAATGACTCCCCCAGATTTGTATCTTCAACACTGATCTCTCCTTTGAGCCTCATGCTTATGTTTCTAACAGACTGGCTTGGTGGGGGAAATCAAGGATACTTTTGTAGCCTTGGCATATTTGAGATCCCTGCCTACACATCCAAGCAGAGGTATGGAGGAACTATCCATCTGAAGTTAGCAGGAAGAGCCTGAGGTCTCCACTGGAATCCAGACTGGCATATCTAATTACCTACTTGGTATCTGCTTCTCTCTGTGGCCATCAGCTTCACGTAGGTCATCATCAGCTCTCATCAGGATTCATGCAATATACACTGACTTCTACCCTTGCCCCTCAATAATCCACTCTCCTTGTAGCAGTCTAAAACATTCCAGTCACATTCTTAAACATGCTTAAAACCCTCTAATGGCTTCACCACACACTTAGACCAAAAACCAAACTCTTTCCATGATTTATAAGGCCTTAGATGGTTTGATCCCTTTCTATTTTTCCGAATTCAGTGCATAGCCCTGATGTCCACCATGTTCCATTTCATTACAGCATCTTCATGCCTTCTGTTCTTTCTCCTGCAAACCCGTTCCTCTGCTCCTCACAGGGCGGACTCCTTGTCAGTCATTTCTCAGTCCAAGTGTTTCCTCCTCATCAAGGTTGTCCCTGGTGACTCACATCCCAACAAGCCCTCTTCACATCACAATTAACATAAACCTGGCTTATTTTCTTCCCAGCTCCTGCCACAGTCTGGAACTTTCTTCTTAGTGTATACTTTGCTTGGTTACTGTCTGCCCTGCCTCTCGGCTGATTCTAAAGTCCATGAAAACACAGGCTTTGCATTCATCTTGCTGCTTTTCCAGTGCCTTGAAACAGCAACTGGTGCATACCTGGTGTTCCATACATGCCCACTGGCAGAATATGCAAATACGTATTTCATTCAGTGGAGTTTTCAGGAAGGTAGAGGACCTTCTCTGTGTTGACAAGTGCACGTGTAAATGATGGGGGGGCATCCACATGCAAAGAAGAGGGAGATTTGGGGTGCCACAGCATTGGGAAGTCAATCCTGGGCAGGCAGGACAGGCTGCCAATGGGAGCTTGCGTCTCCTCCATTGACTGCATTCATGCCAGGGATTTAGAATGAAGCTGGATGGGTCATAGGTGGTAGTTCAGTGCAGGTTTTTTACAGATTCATTGCTGAGAGTCAGACTGGGGAAGGCTGAGAAAGACAGATCGGGAGAGAGACAGGCAGCCCCCTGAGCTGGCACAAGGGTGAACCCCAGGCTGCAAAGGTGAGAGCAAATTTTGGCTGCAGGGGCTATAGTCCTGCCCCAGCCATCTAGGTTCCCTGGGCTTGCATCACCCTTGTCTGGGCCCTGCATCCTTGTGACAGGAGTACTGCAGACATCACCTCTCTTCCCTTGGGGACAGTTTAGGCTGAAATGTGTGAGTAGCAGTGGGAGGAATACTTCTCGTTGTCACCTTCTCATTGTGTGGTCTTTGACAGTTTACTTCCCGTGTTTGTGCCTCAGTTTCCTTTTATTTTTATTTATTTTTAAAGGTTTTATTTATTTATTTATTTGACAGAGAGAGAGAGAGAAAGAAAGAACAAATGGGGAGGGAGCAGCAGAAGGAGAGGGAGAAGCAGTCTCCCCGCCGAGCAGGGAACCTCACGCAGGACTTGATCCCAGGATCCCAGGATCATGACCTGAGCTGAAGGCAGATGCTTAACTGACTGAGCCACCCAGGCGCCCCTGTGCCTCAGTTTCCTAACCTGTAACAAGGCCAAGATAATTGCTGGCTCAAAGGGTGGTTGTATCAAAACAAGGGAAGGTATCTGAGAGTGGCTGCCAGTAGCTGACACATAGTAGGAGCTTGGTTTGGTGGGGTGACTAGAGGCCCACAAGACAGTCCTCCCATCTCTCAAGTGCTTTTTCTGTGGGGCACACTTTTCCACCTCAATTCTGGCATTGCCTTTAGGATAATAAATTTTTTAAAAAGATTTTATTTATTTATTTGACAGACAGAGATCACAAGCAGGCAGAGAGGCAGTCAGAGAGAGAGGAGGAAGCAGGCTCCCCGCTGAGCAGAGACACTCCCGACCTGGGGCTCGATCGATCCCAGGACCCTGGGATCATGACCTGAGCCGAAGGCAGAGGCTTTAACCCGCTGAGCCACCCAGGTGCCCCTAGGATAATAAAATTTGAAGGAAATAGAGCTGATATGGAGCCTCAAGTGAGCGGGTCACAAGCTGCCCACATGCCACCTCGGATCTCATCATCTAAAGCCTGACCAAGATCTGGAGCTCTGTGAATAGCTATTGCATAGCAAGTGTGGGTGAATGGGTCATCCGGTACTTTCCATCACTGAGTATATGTTGGTGTGCAGGCATGGGCGTGGGAAGGCAGGCAAGGAAGAGCACAGAAAAAAAAAAAAGAGTTTAAATACCCAGGTTTGAACTGTGGCTCTACCATTATCACCTGACCTTGTGGCTGTGGCTCATTCACTTCTTCTCCTTCTGGAACTTCGGTTTCCCCAGCCTGTCACATGGATTTATCAATGTCAGGATGAGATAGAAGACATGAAATAGATGGTCACGGCAGGTGGTTTCTGGATGGTGACAGTTTGCCATTCCTACAGCTCCAGAGGCACTGATGGAATTGGGAATTCAGTTTGGTGCGAGAACATGCAAACCTTGAGAGCTCCAGGAAGAAGGGCATGGAGACCTAGACTTGACCACTTGGGAAGCAGGCAGCAGTTTAATTCAGGAAACAAGTGGAGGTCAGTACTGAGCGGGGGCAGGGGGTTGGGAGGAACTCCAAGGGAATCAGAGGTCAAAGGAGGGACCTGATTGGCCCAAGATCACGAATTCTGGTTAAGGCAGGACTAAAAGTCAGACTGCCTGCCTTTCCAGCTACATCTGAGGTGTTATTAGGCCACTGTCATGTATATCCACTGGCAACAGAGGCAAAGGTCATGGGGATGAAGGTTTCATCTAGGCTTCATCGTGTTGAAGGAGGTAACCCTTTTTTCTATTGTGCTGGGAGAATGGAAAGTGGCCTTTTGTCTCTGCTAGAGCTTAGGGCACTCCTAGGGAGCAAGCTTTCAGCTTCCTGTTTTAGACCAAGCCACTGCTGCTTCCTGGGCCCCAAACACCTCCTCCAGGTGCCCCCTGCTTGGCCTCAGAGGCCAGGGGAGGGGAAGATCAGGGTGACAGCTGCTGGGCCATGGGCTGGCAGACGCCATGGTGGGGGTGGGAGTGGGGGAGTCAGCCCAGAAGAGGGCCAGCGGGCAGGAGCATGAAGAGGAAGTTCACAATCTGCGGCAAATGGATTTCAAGGCCCTGTTAAGTGGAAAAGCCTCCAGGAACGTGGCAGAGAAAGGCCCCTGTCTTTGGAGAAGGGCTGTGGGGTTGGGTGGGGGCGTCTTGGCAGGGGGAAGCTGAGTTGCATGCCTTGTGTGTGATGGAAGGAGGTGGTGGGAAGGGTGGACGGGGGCAGCCAAGTGAGGCTTGGGGCCCTGGGATTGATGTCTGGTTGGGGCTGGGCTCTAGTCTCAGCTCCAGCTCCAGAATTCAGGGACCTCAGGACTCAGTGTTGCTTCTCTGAGACTGCAGAAACCCAGGCTGAAGAGAGATAGGACCAACCTGTGTCTCTCGATCCCCAGGCCCATCTCTTTAGCTAGTCCCCCACAGTGACACTCAGGGCTGGAGGTCACCCGGGATCCAGAAGTAGGTTTTATCTAGGAAAGAACTCCCTGGTGCTTGCCTTCACAGAACCTATGGTCTTACAGAATGATCACTCTCAGGGACATAGCACTGTACAGCTGATGACACACTTGCCTCTTCATTCCTGTATCAGAAGCCTGTGGAGTAGTCAAGGCAGGGTGGAGAAACTAAGGCTCAGAGTAGGGGACTGATTGCCCAAGTCACACAGTAGCAGAGAGGAAAAGTCCTGGCATTCTGTCCTTGCTTTGCAGGGCAACCGATAAACTCTCAGCCCACCCTGGGCCCTAAATTTCCCATTCTTATAGGTGGCCCCTCTCCTTCCGTTGGGAGGGTTTGGCCACAGAAACCCCCGTAGCCCAGGCAAACAAGGTACTTTCTTGGCCAAAAGCATGTATAGCTCCCCTGTGCTTGGGCCAGATATCACATGGCCAGCCTTGGATCCCCTCCCTCTAGCAGCCTCAGTTTCTCTGATGTCTGTCTGAGCCCTTGAAGGAGTCATACTGGAGAGGGACTATGAAGCCACAGAGGCAGGACGGGGCTATGCAGGAGGCTGAGCAGAGAAGAAGGAGCCTCAGGCCCCTTTCCCAGCCAGGCCCCCTGCCCTTTGCCTGGCCTGGCCCCAGGCACAGGGCCCAGCCAGCTGTCCCAGGGCGGGCAGGCTAGCTGCGTTAGCAAATGTGTTTGCGGTTATGAGCCGCTCCCGAAAGCAGAGAAGTGTTGCACGAGGGGGCGGGGGGCGGATTGAAGACAGACCCAGCTCTGGTTCCCAGCCCCAGTCAGGGAAATCAGAACCAGGCTGGACTTTTGGCCCTGCCCCCTCCCAACCTCTCTCACTGCCCCCTCCCAGTCTCCTTGGCCCAGGGAGAGGGCTGGGAGAGGCCAGGCCTCAGAAGTGCAAAGAGTCCAAGGAGGGGTTAACCTCAGGCTGCTCAGGCAGTGCTGCCTTTGGGATTCAGTGGTGGAGGTCTAGGGCAGGCTGTGATGGGGGATAGTTCTGCACTCACCTTCCCGCTCTCAACGACCCTCACTCCCCTCCTCCCTGCCTCTGAGGTGGACAAACCCAATGAAGGAGACAGACCTCTGTCCATCCATCTGAACTGGAACAGGACAGAAAATCTTCCTGCTCTTTCTCTCCCCAGCCTCAAATCTTTGCTACTTTTCTCTTACCCCCAGGCTCATAATGGCAGGAAGGGTGTTAGTTGCCCTAAAGTGTGCTGGGAGCCTGCTGGGGTCTGACCCTGTGGACTTCATCCAGGGCTAAGGGGTCTGTCATAGAGGGGAGTGAGTGGCGGGCCTCAGGGAAGGAGCCAGAGCTGGAAGTGGTGTGAAGGAACACTTGGGGGCAAGGGCAAGGGTGGGCAGAGCAGGACGGGGGTGGGGCAGGGACTGCTTGGGGTGAGGTGCCCTGCAGCTCAGTCCATTTTGAGATGATCCATGCAGTGAGGATAACAATAGCGATAACAATGCTAACAACTACCTAGCATCCCACCCCAACTAGGCACCCAGCATGCAGGTCAACGGACTGAGGCTCAGAGAGATTTGGTTTCTACCTAAGGCCACACATCCGGTAAAGAACAAAGTGGTGTGAGGAACCCAGACTCCTCCAACTGCGCCCTCCCCGGAAGCACGGGTCTGCTGGAATTCACTCTGGCACTTACACAAGGATGTCTTCTCTCTGGGATGCTGCTTCCTACCTTGTCAGTGTGGCCAATGGCTAGGTATCCCTCAAGGACCAGCTTGGAAGTTTCAGTCCGCTGAACCTAGCTGACTCCCACAGATGTGGTCAGCCCCGTCATGCCCCAACAACCACATCCCTCTCCTCATACATGGCGTGAGGATTTTCTGTTCATAGAGGGCCAGGACTGGCCCCTGGGGAACTTCTTGGTCCCTGTCCACCTCTTCCTTTGTCATACAACTAGAATGGTTTTGATTTCCGCTGTCTGTGGAACATCTTAGTGGGTTGCTTGTAAGCACAGGCATTGGCATCCGACAGGCCTGGGGTCAAAACTACTTCTACCACGTGTCAACCCGGATCCCTTTTGCTGAATCCACAAGTGCCAGGTGTGGCAGACGTACTCTGTTGGGCAAGTGTTTTCAGCTTTGTGAGCCTGTGTTCCTGTTTGAAAAATGGAGACAAGACCCTCTCAGCTGGCCTCATGGGGCTGTCTGGAAAATTCCAAGGCCTATCAAAGCAGGTGCTACATGGAGCGAGTCCCCTCAATCCTGTCCTACCTACCTCAGGCACAGGTGGCCAAACATAGGGGTAGCCTTCTCCAAAGAGAATCTAGGGGATGAGGTCAATGGAAGCTTCCAGCACCTTATCCTTTTCTTGGAGATTTGGGCCTGAAGGCCCTACCACATACCTACCACTCAGGGCCCCTCTCCACTGCTGGCATGCATTCTCAGGTCTAGCTTGCTTTCTTCCTGTTGCAGGGAAAGCCTTCCCCAGAGAGGCTGACAGCAGCTTGGGGATTGGGGTTCTTGTTTGTGACCAAGATGGGCCTTGTGACCCAATGCCCAACAGACTGGGGAGCTCCGGGATTGTGGGAGCAGGGCCTAGGTGAGGAGACAAGCAGAGAGGGCCTAGGGGAGAGCCAACTCTGGAGAACTAGCCTCTCTTGAAGTGAAGAGAGTGACTGAAATGTGCCCTTGTTCCCTCTCCCAGGACCCTGCCAGATGCTCTATTTTATGGATGAGGAAGACTGAGGCCCAGAGAGGTAGGGGGACTTCACAAGGGCTGCTGAGAACCTAGACAGCAGCGTTGGAGTTTCTGCCCAGGTTTGTTTGATACTAGTTCCTCCCACACACTCCTGTCTCCCAAGAACCAGAAGTAAAGGGGGCCAGACCCGCTGGGCATGGTGGGGGGCCCCCAGCCTCTCACCCAGGGCCATTAATATGGATGCCCCAGCGTACCACGTGGGAGGCCCCCTCTGCAGCCAGAGGATGAGAAAAAGATGATAAGTGGGAGAAGGTGCAGGAGCAGTAGATGAATTGGAATGGGTTCAGAGGCAGGCAATGAAAATGATTAAGGGAAGAGAGGGATTCATTTATAAAATGAGATTAGAAGAGCAATACTGCCCTGCTTGGCTAAGGAATATCTCATGGCCGGGTGGGCCAGTGGGTGCTGGGGAGGGGTGGCCATGAAGGGTTGGGGGAATTCACTGACTCCAAGAGGCCCACCAGCCTGGGCCACGGCCCCCACTGTACCAGACTGTTGCCTGCCTGGATGACTGCAAGGGTCCCCGAGTACCCGGAAGCCTTGGCTCCAAAACTGCCCTTCCTTCCCACTGCTGTGGAATGACTGGGGAGACTCACCTGAGCAGCCCACAGAAGTTCACAAAGATATGTCATGACAGCTTTCCAAGGAAGGGAATACTTCTTCCATGGTGTAGATGAGGAGCTCAAAGTCAGAGTGGTGAGTGACCAAACCCAGGTTCTGTCCCACCACAGTCCGGAGTCATTTACTGCTTCAGATCCTCCAGGGCAGGATTCCAAGAGGTCTACGTGCTTCCAGCGTGGGCATTTCTCCTATATCTCATGCTGGAAGTTGAATCTACAGATTCCAGTGGGCATTTCTTTCTGGTTCTAACCTCTACATTCCTAGGAAGTTCTTTTTTTAAAAAAATAATTAATTAATTTGACGAAGAGAGAGAACACAAGCAGCGGGAGAGGCAGGTAGAGGGAAAGGGAGAAGCAGACTCCCTGCTGAGCAGGGAGCTAGATGTAAGACTTGATCCCAGGACCCCCAGATCATGACCTGAGCTGAAGGCAGACGCTGAACTGACTGAGCCACCCAGGAGCCCCTAGGAAGTTCTTTCTTACGTCAGACCACAATCCTTTCTGCTGCCCTTCTACCCCTGTCTTCTGTCAGGTGATGGTGGGGGCAGTGATGAGGAGAAAGAGAGATACAGATGGAGGGGGAGGGGCAGAGGGAAGGAAGGGGAGACAGGGAGAGAGGAGAAGAAGGAAGAGGAGGAGATTTATTGCATATCCACAATGTATCAGAGAGTTTGCTAGTTGTTTTCACCAATTTCAGGAGGACAAAATTGACTTAAACGCTATTTAAACCTCAGGAAGAGTTGATAACGTCGATCATACTATCCCCATCTTACAGACAAGAAACTGAGGTTCTGTGAAGGGAAATGATTAGAGAAAGTCCTGGCAAATGAGTGATAAAGCTGGGATTTCAACTTCAGATGGGCCCTCCAAGCCACTGTCCCATATGCCCATATCCATGGAGAGAGATAGATATGAGGGGCTCCCGTGATTATGTCAGCAGTTCAGGAGGGGACCCCAGTGAGTGCTCGGAGGTAATGAGCTGGTTGGGTGGCGTAGTGATGGGGAGTGGTACATCTGTCCAGGAATATCCATGAGAGTGAGAAAAAGGGAAATGGAGGGAGAGGAGGTCCAGGTGGGGTTAGGGTCTGGGGCCTGGGCGCTGGATACGGATGCTAGTGGGAACCTGGCCAATCCCAGCAGGGCCCACTTTGCCTATTTATCCTTCAGGACTGCAGGCACATCTCTTCCAGACAGCCCCCTTGCCTCCTATCCCACCATCCCAGAGGGCAAGACTGTGGTCTGCCTTCCAGAGTCGATCGCTGGTGCAACACAGGGGCAATAACCCTCCAAGCCTTGACTTAGAGATGCTGTCTCTGCAGGCATGCCTCCCCCCCAACCATGAGCAGAGGTGGGTGAGGCTAGAAAGAGGAGGAGGAGGTAGGGGAGGGGAGAAGTGGTTTTCTTTCTTTCTTTTTTTCCTTTCTCAGGCAGAAATGAGCTCATGTTTTGTCTAATCTAAATTCTGTCAAGCAAGCGAAAAGGAGAGAGACAGAGACAGAGAGTGAGCAAGAGAGAGAGAGAGAGAGAGAAAGAGAGCGAGTGAGCGAGCTACAGAGTTAATAAAAAATCTGCCAAGCACATGTTCTTTCCAGCTCAGAGACAAACCAAAAGAAAAAAAATACCAGGAGAGCTGAAAGAACAGACCAGACAGGGAATGTGTTCTCAGCTCACACAACTTCCTCTTCACTTCAACCAGAGAAAATTCTACCTCAAGTCAAACTCTCTGCTCACCCAGCCAGCCAGCTCCCTGTGCTGTGCCTGAGGAAGGGTGGGAGGGCCTGGCCCCCCATAGAGAATCTATTCCTTCTCCCGGCCCTCTTGCCTTCTTAGTGATTGAAGTGGGACAGGTCAGGGGCCCAGACCAGAGTAGCCCATCCTTGGCAGCCCTGGGCCCCAGGACAGAGAAGCCATACTGCTTAGCAGTCAGTGGATAGTCACCTTCCCAGCCCCAAGAAAAGCCCAGATAGGCACCCCCTGGAACTAGGTCCCCCTGGGAAGCGAATGGTGACACGAGAGAAATGGGAGGTCAGAACCGAGGCTGTGCCATCTTTGCCTTCTCAGCCAGCGAGGCTTGGGAAAGGTGAATTCTCCCTCTGTAGCTCTCCATCTGTCTCAGCCCCTCCCTGCCCACGCATCTACCTTTCTGCCTTCCATGGTCGAGAAAGACTGGCTATGCAGCGTTGGAATGTGAAGCTATTCCTAGGGGGAGACAGGGAAGTGAGGGGAGCTGAATTGGTCATGCTGAGCAAGACGTTTAGCAACCCCAGCAATAATAGAGCTTTCATGGAGATGGTCAACCTTGGGTTCTGGAGCTATTTTCCACCTGCAACCCTCCTTCCTCTCGCCCTGAGCCACCCCAGTGGAGAATCCTCCTTTGTTGGGCTGAGGTCTGGGGAAAGAAGGGCTGGGCTTTGTGGAGGGACCCCCAGGCCAGGCTGACTGGGCTCCCTGTTGTCTGGGTGGAGTGCATCTGGGCAGTGGAAGGGACCTAGGGCCAAGGCCAGGGCCAAGAGAGCCAGCCCTTCCTTCCTAGAAATTCCCAGGGCACGGCTCTTGCCTCTGCTCAGGGCTGCTGAGTCGTGTTTTGGGGCTGGCATTTCCCACATTCCTCGATGAGAGGGTCCTGAGGGGACATGTGGACAAGTGGGCACTATTTGTCAAGCATCCTTTGGCTGCAGAAGCCTGCCCCTGAGCCACCTTTCATAACAGAGCAATAGGCAGACAGAAACAGGGGAAGGCTAGGAAGGATCGCAGGTCTTGGCTTTCAGGGTCTGGGTCTGGGGGTGCATAAAGGCTGTGTGAGGAGCAGGAGCCAGCAGGGTGGGGGGCGAGGCAGAGGCTGGGGCTTGGCCTGGTGTGGCTGGTCAGGGTAATGAGATCCAGCTGGGGGGAGAAGGAGGAGGAGGAGGAGAACAAGGAAGAGGTCTCCTTTATCTCTTGCTCCATGTTCTCAGGGCCCACGTTTTTTAATTTGTGTTGGATAAACAATATGGGATTGTGTACACAAAGAAGCTCTAATTATCCCCCGAGGTTGTGTTTCCTTAGAGGAAATGAACTGGGCATGGCATTCACATTGGATCGCAGAAATGCACAAGCCCAATAGCTTCCAGATTGCTGCTCAGGCGTGCCATGCTGGGAGCCCCCCTCCAGTGGAGCTGCTCTCTCCATATCCCCATCTGGGTCTGAAGCACAGCCTGTGCCCTGCTTGACCTGGCCCTGGGAGGGCATTAGAAAGGCTGCTTCCTTGTTCTGCAGTCTCACATTTTCCTGGTATATTAAGCCATCCCCACCCCCACCAGCCTTACCTCTGTCCCTCTACTAGAGACAGTCAACGGCTTGAGACCAAGGTGTCTGAGACAAGGGATGGAGATGGAGGTGACCCCCGCTGCCTCCACCCCTTGACACAGTTCTCACTGGATTGTGTCACTAAGCAGTCCTCATGAGGAGCCTAGGGTTTCTGCCCCATCTCCCCAAACCACTGCTGCAGGGGATAGATTCCTGAGGAAGTTGACTCTGGGGGTGGAGGGCGGTGGGTACAGGGGAAATTGCCCCACGAGCTGGGAACTCTGTTGCAGTCCCCCAGGCCTCTCCAGCATGCTGGGACGTGGGTACCACCCCTCATGAAATTAGCTACATCTCCATCCACCACCCCTGGCGACTGAACTCTTTACCTGCCTTGGCAATGGATGGAGAGATGGCAAGGCTGAGGCCCAGGAAGGTGAAAAAAAATGGTGCTAAGCCTGGTGGCAGAGCTGGGATGAGAACTGGGGCCTGAGACAACCAACCAGCTGAGTGGGGCTGGTGAAGGAGAAGGTGTGTTGGGGAATAAGACAGAAGTGTAGAACCACAGTTGAATCGAATCCAATCGCCACTACCCCCTGCAAATATATTCTGCTCTGCTGTCCTGAAGGCATCTGAGGCATTCCCAGAGACCAGGTAGGTCCATGGTCAAGAATGGATGATCTAAGTTTTGCTGCTACTTGCTTTGTGCCTACCCGTGAGCTAGCCCCTGCCTTCAAGGAGCCGACCAGTCTTGGGTTATGGGGAGTACGACAAAGGTGGACTCTGGGGTTCATGAGGTCTTGAGTGAGGGAGAGAGTGGGAATCTTGGCTCTCCACCACAGGCAAGATGGAGGCCAGAGCAAGAGGGCCTCAAGGAGGCTTCCCTGGGGGAGCTGCAGGGACCAATGGGTTGGGCTGGGGATGGCAGCCCCCTGCCCAGACTCTGGGGACAGGCAAGGCAGTGGTGAAGGCAGAGGCGGGGAAGGTGGCTGCCAGCCCTGGAACAGGACTGCTCCCACTCCAGTGGAAGGTTTGCCCCCATGTCTCCCTTTTATCTTTTCATTACATACAAATTAGGAGTGCGATTAACTTTATTAAAAGCAAACAAAGCTGGTCAGAGAATGGGGCCTCCAGACAGAGCTGCAGGGATATGGGGAGGAGAAACCCGGGAGAGAAGGGCAGGCTTGTGGTTGCAGCAGTTAAAAGGGCTGGAGGTGGAGGGCTGGAGGAGGGGCTTCCCTGCAGGATTCTCCATCTCCAGGGATCCCACCACTTTTATGACCGTCTACATCCTTCTGAAGTGATGCCAGGACCGCCCAGCCTCCAGACAGAATTCCAGACTTTAAGAGCTGGAATGAACTGTAGAGACCAAGGGGTCTGCTACTGACCCCCGCCAACCCAGCTGCAGGTGGGGAAACTGAGGCTGGGGAAGGGAAAAGGATTAGTCCAAGGTCCCACTGCCTGTAAGTGGTTGTATTGGTAGAGCGGGAGTGGAGGCCTTCTGTTTTTCCAGATATCCAGAGAGGAACATGCACACTCAGCCTTAGCTTCTCACAGTGTATGGAAGGTCTGATCTAAATCCTTCTCGATACTGACCCATACTGACCCCCACCTTTTTTTTGCACTCCAAGGCAGCCATGTCCTGCCTCTTCAGCCCCCTCTTCTTTCTTGGCTTTATCATTTGGAGAACTCGGGCTCTGACTCAGAGCCCGAGTTCTCCAAATGCTGGGGCCTTGACATAATCCTGGACAGCACCCATGACATCCCCAGGCCCTCATGTGACACTTTAAGTTCTTGGAAAGGATTTTCATAGGACCTCATTGTTTCCTCCTGGAAACCGTGATGGCTGGGCCAGACGGAACCCACCTGCTTCATGAGTTTATTAAGCAATTCATTTGCAAAACATTTACTGCGGGCTTTCTTCATGCCCAGCAATCTGCGAAATGCTCAGGATTCAAAGACCAAGACAGATGTGGTCCTTGACTTCATGGAGTTTTTGGAGGAACAAGAGGTTCAGAGGGTCCATAATGTGCCATTGACATCACTGGAACGAACAGCAAGGCAGAGATGAAAGAGGAAGACCCAC
>ML094610.1:6461-31682 GCA_003697995.1 Taxidea taxus jeffersonii
CCCCCCCCCCCCCCCCCCCCCCCCCCCCGAGCCAACTCAAACCTCTTATCAACCACTGCCACTTCCAGGAACCTGGCCCTTCTTCCCACCTCTAGGTGCAGCTGGGCAAAATTAGCACCAATAAACAGGACTAGGAAAGCTCCCAAGGCAGCCTTCAGGTTCCCAGCTTCCTCCAGAAGGCGAAGGTGATTTCTGCCCTTCCACAAGCCTGAAGGAGCAGCTGACTCCAGCGGACCCTATGTCCCCCCGCCCCTTGCTTCCCTAGCACAGCTCCCAGCCTAAATACTTAGGGATGGGGGGGTGGGCGCATTCTGGGGAAGAACAGGACTGGAGACAGCTTTAGACCAGGTTCTGCCATCAAACTCATTGGGTACTCCTCTCCAGAAGTTCAAAGTTCCATCGCATCACACTTTCCATACCAGGGGCTCTGGCAGGAAATGCCTTTAAAGTGTTGGGTGCTCACTGTAAGGACCTATCAGCGGGGTCGGGGTAGGAGAAGCGGCGTCAGAGGAAAAAGGTCCAGCCGCTAGCCCCAGCCGGAGCCTCCCCTCGAAGGAAGGCTTGGCGGGAAGGGCAGCCGTGCGGGTCTGGGGGAGGTCCGAGAGGGGAGCTGGAAGGCCTAGGGGTGCTAAGTGCCACTGCGTTCCTTTCGTAGGCCCGCCCAGTCGCCCCCCGCCCCCCACCCCCCGCCCCAGCGTCCAACGATTGTCAACTTTACCGGGACAGGCGGCGACCCTCGCCCCCGCCCCTCCCTGCAGCAGGGTAGGGACCACATAAGACTCCGTACTGCGAGTCCTCTCCACAAAAAAGGTGCACTCTCTCAGCCCCGCGGAGGAGCCCCCTCGGGGGAGGAGGATACAAAAAGGCTAGGGCTGTAGGAAGAGCTGGGGGAGCTGGGGCCGCTTCCGCTGGCTCCCTGGAGGAGCGCCGGCTCCCGCGGCCCCCGGGACCCGCCTGCGCGGCCCAAGCTGCGTCCCTAGCCGGAGGCCAAGCCGGCCTTCCGCACTCCCCACCCCTCAGCCCCCCGCCTACTCTGGCTCCCCGGAAGCGCTGGGTGGGCTGGGCGCGGCCGACGGGCCGGCTTGGTCCGGGGGCTCCTGGGGAGGCGGCTGGCGCGGGCTGCGGCTGCTGGGCCGCGGGGGCCTCCGGGCGTAAAGGAAGAGCGCGGGGTCGGGCATGGGGTCGATGTCGTCCAGGGCGCGGGCCGCGCGGTCCCAGGCGGCCCAGTCCCGGCCCGGGCCCTTGGCTGCGGCCTCGGCGGCGGGCGGGCGGCGAGCCCGCTGTGCGCGCCGGCGGGGCCGGGGCTCGGTGGCGGTGGCGGCGGCGGCGCCGGGGCCGGGGCGCGGAGTCTGCAGTCTCTGGCGCGCCGCGTGCAGCTGGCAGGAGAGGTAGGCGGCCGCCTCGGTGTGCTTCTGCAGCTCGGTGCCCAGCACTGTGGCACGATGGCTGCGGCGCCGCAGTTCCTCCAGGAAGCGGCGCTCCTCCGCGCGCAGGCTGCAGCGCAGCGCGGACACCAGCGCCTCCCGCTGCGCCACCTCCCGCCGCAGCTCGGCGTTGGCAGCGGTCCGCGCGGCCAGCTGCGACTCCAGCGCGCGGCACTTGCTCTCCAGCTCCCGGGACGCCGCCTCTGGAGAGGGAATACGGAGAGGAGAGGTGATGGTCTCCGCCTGGTCGACCCTGCACAGCTTTCCGATCCACGTTACAGAGCCCCGTTCCGCCTTCCCTCCCCACTCATGAGCTACGCTAGCCTTCCTTTCTCTTCCTCGGGATCCTTGCACCTATCTGGCCTGATTCATCAGGTTTCAGCTTAAATGCAAAACGCTCCCTGGTCACTTATGCACTCCATAAATATTTGTTGAACCCTTACTGTATGCATTGTGCTAGGCATAGGGGATATGGAGGATAATAAAACATTCCTCATGAAACTTACAGCAAGCATAATCACAAATGAATGTGAGCTTGCATCTGTTACATGTACCAAGGCCACGACTCACAGGAGACTGTGACCTAATCAGGCTTCTCAACGGAAAAGCCACTTAGGCTAGCAGGAGTTGGAAGAATGAGTTGGAGTTTAGTGAGGAGCTTAAGAGGAGGGTGGTTTGCACAGAGGAGCTGATGCAAAGGCCCTAGGGGGACTGAAAGACCTGGGACCTGGGAATGTGGGCAGCAAAAGGGAATCAGTGGGCCCTGGGGCTTGTGGTTTCTATCTTTTTTTTTTAAAGATTTTATTTATTTGACAGAGATCACAAGTATGCAGAGTGGGCAGAGAGAGATGGGGAAGCAGGCTTCCTGCTGAGCAGAGAGCCCAATTCAGGGCTTGATCCCAGGACCCTGAGATTATGACTTGAGCAGAAGGCAGAGGCTTTAACCCACTGAGCCACCCAGGTGACCCCTGCAGTTTCTTTCATAGGGCATTTGTTATATTTTATAATTTATGTGTGTTATTTATTGTTAGCCTTTGCCCACTTCACTGAGTTTCAACACTGGATATATGTTAACTACCTAGAGAGCTTTAAAAAATAGTTTCCTGGGTGCTAACAAAGACCAACTGAATCAGGATCTCTGGGATTGGACCTGGGAACTGACCTGTCTTCAATGTGCAATTTGCCCATGTGATTCTAATACCCGCAGAGTTGAGGATCCCTGTTTCCCGGATCATGAGCTCCATTTCAGTAGGGAACACATCCTGGGATTAACACACGTGAGTATTTGTGAGTATTTGAGACAAGATAAAAACCAGGACACTGGGCAATACCTTGAGCTCAGATGGCCCTTGAAAACCCTTTCAGAGGAAGGATAGTAGGTGGGGTGAAGGTTGCTGTTGTTACGGAACTGGTGTTTGGGATGTATGCCTCCTTCCTCCAAGTATCAAGGCATGAAGAGGTTGCCTCTGGTTGCCACTTAAGAAGTGGGAAGAAGGGACGCCTGGGTGGCTCAGTTGGTTAAGCGGCTGCCTTCGGCTCAGGTCATGATCCCAGAGTCCTGGGATCGAGTCCCACATCGAGTCCCACATCGGGCTCCTTGCTCAGCAGGGAGCCTTCTTCTCCCTCTCCCCCTGCCTCTCTGTCTGCCTGTGCTCGCTTTCTCTCTCTAACAAATAAATAAATTAAAAAATTAAAAAAAAAAAGTGGGAAGAATTCGTTCAAGTCTATGAATGTTTTTTATCTTTATGTGTGAATATGCAAAGCAATTTGTACGACACTCAATGTTTTATGTTGAACTTAAACTTTCAACTTTCTCCATGCCTAAGTCTTGGTCACGTATGTAGCTCTTGATCTAATGAGCAGCACATCAATATGGCAGGGAGTCCCATCCCTGCTAAATCCCTCCCGGCTAAGAAAGACTATGTGGGGGCACCTGGGTGGCTCAGTGGGTTAAAGCCTCTGCCTTCCACTCAGGTCATGATCTCAGGGTCCTGGGATGGAGCCCCACATCGGGCTCTCTGCTCAGCAGGAAGCCTGCTTCCTCCTCTCTCTCTGCCTGCTTCTCTGCCTACTTGTGATCTCTGTCTGTCAAATAAATAAATAAATAACCTTTTAAAAAGAAAGACTATGTGGTGATTCATTTTAAATTAACCATTTACCAAGCCCCTCTTCATGTCTTGCACCTGGAGACAATGGATAACACCCAGTCCCAGTTCTCAGAGATAATATAATTTTGGTGATTAAGATCTCAACAAGGGAACCCCTCCCTTTTAAAAAAAGTTTTAATTGTAACAAACACCAAATAACATGGAGTTTACCACCTTAGCCAATTTTAAGTGTACAGTTCAGTAGTTTTAAGTAAACTCACATTGTTGTGCAACAGGTCTTTAGAACTTCCTTTTCTGCAAAACTGAAACTCTGTGCTCATGAACACCATTCTCCCTGCCTCCATTTTATGGGTGAAGTAATAATCTGTAAACAAATATTTTAGTGGAATTGCTACGTGGCAAGAAGTCATACTTTTGTAAAATGAAGGATTTGCTGATGTGCATGTGTTTCTTTTTTCTCCTCATCTAGATAAAGTTCCTCCAAGTCATGGACTCCACATTGCCATTGTGTTGTATCTCACCATTCAGCATCTTGTAGGGTGTGGACACTGACCATAGAAATCACTTGTGCAAGGACGGGAACGATGAGGGAGGTAAGTCATATAGAAAGGAGTAAAGTCAACCAGATGGACTTCTTGGGTACCATATCCGTCCTGTGTTCATTTTCCTACTTTGGGTAGAGACGTGGATACCGGGTATGGTGGTACAGGTTGTTCATTGCACAACGTAACCCAGATGAGTAGGCAAATGAGGCTGACATTCAGCACTCTGTTCAGCAAGCTGAGGAGTGGCTGTCCCCCATGACTGCACTGGGGACAGAGAAGGCTTGGGTCCTACTAAATGGTGGGGAAAAGGTAACTGTTGGGGTGTTGTGGCATTTCCCCACCAGTCATCCTTCTCTTACCTTGCTGATGAAACTGGGCCTCTCTCATCTCCAGATCACGAGTCAGTTCTGTGGGGAGAAGAGAAAAGAAAAGGTAGTCGTGTGTGTGTGTGTGTGTGTGTGTGTGTGTGTGTGTGTGTGTGGTGTATGAGAGAGAGAGAGAGATAGTGATCAGGGAATCACAACGCAGTGAAAGTGGCAATATTAGCATCCTTAGAAGCCATCTGAACCACCTGCCATACCTATTTTACTGTAGTCACAGTGAGAGGAAGAGATGAAGAGAGGTGTGAGGCACAGCCTAAGCCTGACTGGCCTGATTCTAAGCCCAGAGATCTTTCCAGTGCAAGCGTCATGAGCTGCATTTAGAGGTTAGTTTAATCCTTGGACTGAGGAGCACGGCTTGCTTTTTGGGGCTGGGGGAGTATTTGCTCCTTCCCAGCAGTGATATACAAATATCTAACGTGACAGCCAATCAGAGCCACTCTGGAGCAGTGCGGGGCACAGCCCCTTTAGGGTTTAGTTGGTGCATATGGGAAGGCTGGAGGGTCCTGGGCTGCTTGGGGGCCCTGGAAGGGGACTCAGGGCAGTAGATATTTACCAATAGGGTACATGCGTTTCACTATTTTCACAGCCAGTACTGCTGCGCCTGTGTTATTTTCTGAATATCAGCCAGGATCCTTTCCAAACCCTGTTTTCCGCCATATTCCACAAGGCAAGGAATAGGACTTCAAGGAGGGCAGCGCCACCTGGTGACGGAAGGCCTACATGGCGCTCGCCTCTGCGCTGAGGGGGCGGGGTCAGCTCGCTAAGGCTGCTGGTGTTGGGAGAGGTTTCTTCGCGGGCGCCAAAGCCAGCCACCACCCTTGCACCTCCCTGTCTTCCCAGTCCCCATTCCTTACCGCCCAGAATGCCCCATCCCTCGGCCAGCTGAGTTTGATAATTTTTTCAGCCTCACCCCAACTCCCGCTACTCTCCCGTGGCTCAGCTGGGAAAACGGAGGGAGTCCTGAGGGTGACAGAGGGGATCTCCTCTGGAGCAAATGTGTGTACCTGCAAGGATGCAATCTGGTGCCTAAAGGGAGGAGTTGTGGACCTGGGAGAGGGATAAGGTAGCAAATCTCTGGGATCAATGCCCAGCAACACCTACATAGTCTAGCCTTTGGGCCCTTAGGCCCTCCTTACTGGCTCTTCCCTTGGGACACCAACTGTTGCTAGGAGACCGAGAGCCAGGGTACCTGGGCCTTTTGCTGTGACCTGAGTCTGAACCTCCTTCCTGGAGCCCCAGGGAGGACCCTGATGCCTCTATCCTCCAGGGCTTCCTGGAGCCAACTTGGCCCCTCCTGCAAGGCCCCAGAGTAGCCCAAGGGATTTGGTTCTGCCACTATCTCCCAGTGGGCCGGTTTCACCCTTAATCAGGGAAGTTGGGGAAGGGGACTGGGCTCCACTCTCCCATCCATCAGATGTCCCTGCCCATCTTCTGGCCAGAGTCCACACCTTTAGAAGAGCATGCAGGGAGATCAGATACCCTGTGTGACCTTGGGCCAGTAATGGCACCTCTCTGAGCCTCAGTATTCTCCTCTGTGAAATGGGGACAAAATCACCCTTGCTTCTCAAGGGGCTATTGCTAGGATTAAATTAGAGAAAATAAACAGAGCGCTCAACCCAGAGCTGAGTCAGTGCTGAATATATGGGGCAGTTCTTGTTACCATGCAGGCTGCCCCAGCACCCAGAATATACCCACCCATATCTTAAACCCTTTTAGTCTGAGTGGCACCCGTTTCTGGCAGGCTCTTTCTGAAGCTTTCCCCAGTTGGTTCCTATAGCAGCTCATCCCCTCTTTCATCCCCCTCCCAGCTTCTGAGTCCCAGTTTATTTTATTTTTATATATATTCTTAAAGATTTTATTCATTTATTTGTTTGATTTATTTGTTTATTTGAAAAAAGAGAGAGAGAGAGAGAGGCTTTAAGCTGGGGAAAGGGCTGAGGGAAAGCCCACTCGGGGCTTGATCTCAAGACCCTGAGATCATGACAAAAACCAAGTTGGACATTCAGCTCAATCAACTGAGCCACAAGGTGCCCCTATATATATTTTTAAAGTTTTATTTTTTAAAGTAGGTTCCATGCCCAACAAGGGGCTTGAAGTCACAGCCCTGAGACTGAGTGCCATGCTCTACTAAATGATCCAGCCAGGCAGCCCTCTGAGTCTCCATTTAGGCTCCTTGAAAAAAATCTTTGTTTTGTTCTCTTCCCCTCACTCCTCAGCTCCTTGGAAGAAGGGCCTTATTCAGGTATTTCAGCCCCAAGAGTGGCTGCTTCAGGCCAGCCCAGAGTTATTTTTATCTCCTTAATAACAAGAGGCTGCAGTCCCATACCCAGCTGGAAAGGGTGGTGGGGGCTGTTCCAGCCTCTTACGCTTTCTTGGGATCCTGGCCTATGTCCTGAGTGGAAGGACCCGGGTCTTCAGAATTAGGGCAAAGCAAAAGGAAATTAGGGCAAGAGCTGTAGGGTCTTAGGGTATGTTCATTCTGATTTTCCTTTAATGTTGTCACGGCAATGAAAAAATGCATCCGGCAAGGACATCAGGCAGGGAGGAGTTGGTGCAGGCCATCCCTGCCCTCTGGGCTGGCCTCTGCTGCCATCCAAGTTTCAAGGGAGATGGCAGGGAGCCTGGCCTAGGAATGTAGCAGCTGCTTCTGTATATGGAACCAGAGGAGGATATGGTGGTGGAAAGTCAGGACGATCAGCTTCTCCTGCCACATAGTGAGAACCCAGGAGGGTCACTCAGTTTCCCTCTAGAAAATGGGGAGCCTTGAATGAGCAGAGGCTGCAAGGGAGGTAGAAGTCTGAGAATCTTGAGGAGAAAGTGTGTAGAAAGCTGCAGAGGCATGCACAGCTGAGAGTCTGGAGCTCTGGGTTCTAATCTTGGCTCTGTCACTAGCATATTGTGTGGCGCTCTCTCTTTGAGGGTCTCAGTTTACCTATTTGTATAATGAAGACGTTGGGCTGTTCCAGCTGACACATTCCATGAATCACTGACTCTAAAGCCTGTACTTGGAGACTCAGCCTGGGTGAGCACTTTGGCCAGAGCCCAGCCTCTGAGAGGACAGGTGGCTGAAGCCTGAGGTCCAAGAGCAGAGGTCAGGCCTAGGTTTTGGCTTCATTCTTGGTATCTCCTTCTGTTCTTGTTCACAAATCCAGTTGGTTGCCAAGTCCTTCCCTTCACCCAGTCTCCCCCCTGGTCTTCCCTTCCTACCCTTTCCATCTCTCCCCGGACCATTTCATCAGCCCTACCACGAGTCTGCCTGTCTCCCTCCCAATTCATCTTCCATACAACTTGCAAGTTTTGCATTTCGCAATGCAGCGTGATGCCCTTCAGAAACCTTCCGTGGCTCCTTACTCCTCAGGAGAACAGGCCAAACTTCTTAGCTATCCTGATATTTGTCATGGTCTTCCATGATCTGCCTGCAGCCCCTCCCCACTCCCCTCACCCTTCTCTCCCTCCCGTCCTCATCTCACCCCCTCACCTGAACAGCGTTTCTGCAACCTCAGGATTTCCAGGTGCAGGTCTCGCAGCAGAGCCATCTGCTCCTTTTTCAGGAAGCTGATGTGGCGTTGTACACTCTGGATCTGATGCTCCAGGGACACAGTATCCATGGCAACCCAGGCCTGGGCCCCACCTGGGTGGAAGAAGATAAGGTAAACCCCCATCCTGTGGGCCCATCTGCCTGCCCATCCTCAGATCCCTCTGAGCCTCCTGCTGTTGGGACTCCCATTGCCACCAGGCAGATGGTTCTGTGGCTGTACTCATTTCTCCCGTGTTTACTCACCCAAGTGTCACCTGTGTGTTGTCGGGGAACTATTTATTCCCATTTAACAGATGAAGAACTAGAGGCCTGGAGGGAAAAGGCCACACTCCCCTGCCTGCCTGTAACTTTAGCCTTTCTCAGAGAGGAACACAAATGGAGTCACCAAGTCAGGGAAGGGAGACAGAAATAGGCTGTAGCTTGCTTCTTAACCAGCTTTGGGCAAAGCCCTCTCCCTTTCTGGGCTCTTGGTTTTCTCATGGCTAAACTGGAGGAGCTGGGGAATGGAAAGATGCATCCCACCAGCATCCCAGTTCAAGGGCGCCCACCAGCCGGCAGACCAGAATGATGGTTAGAGCACACCCTATCCCAACTCAACTCCATTTCTCTGACTTAACCTTAATCCAGGACTCTGAGTCCCTCTAGGTCACAGAGGAAGAAGATCTGATGAGTATTTTACGAACACCAACTCTATGGGCTGAAGGCAGGTGGCAGAATCCCTTTTTGTTTGTTTATTTATTTATTTAAAATATTTCATTTATTTATTTGACAGACAGAGATCACACGTAGGCAGAGAGACAGGCAGAGAGACAGGCAGTGAGAGAGGAGGAAGCAGGTTCCCTGCTGAGCAGAGACCCCCCCCCCCCAATGTGGGGCTCGATCCCAGGACCCTGGGATCATGACCTGAGCCGATGGCAGAGGCTTTAACCCACTGAGCCATCCAGGCACTCCCAGAATCCCTTTTTAAAAGAGGAATGGCTGGGACACCTGGGTGGCTCAGTTGGTTAAGCGGCTGCCTTCGGCTCAGGTCATGATCCCAGCGTCCTGGGATCGAGTCCCACATCGGGCTCCTTGCTCAGCAGGGAACCTGCTTCTCCCTCTGCCTCTGCCTGCCACTCGGTCTGCCTGTGCTCGCTCTCTCTCTCTCTCTCTAAAAAAATAAAAAAATAATAAAAAAATAAAATAGAACTATTAAAAAAAAAAAGAGGAATGGCTGACTTAGTCAGTGGAGCGTGTGACTCTTGATCTCACGGTTGTGAGTTCAAGCCCCACTGGGTGTGGAGATTACTTAAAAATAACATATTTAAAAAAAAAAAAAAAGAAGAGTGGGAGACGTTAATAAGGAGACCCATGCCAGTGAATCCATGGTGAACACATAAGACACTGTGAAGGGAGGGGAGCTCTACATCCCTGAATCTTAACCATGCCCTGGCTTTGCAGCCCTCCCCCTTTTGACTCCATCCCTTTCCCAGGAAGTCCCTCTTGTGATGATCACCGTTCTGGAGAAGCATAAGCAGAGGGCAAAAACAGGAGACAGAGTTCACGCCTTTTCTGTCAGGGATTCCCTAAGCTTTTGTTTGTTTTGTTTTGTTTTAAGTTTTTAAATTTATTAGAGAGAGAGAGAGCATGCAAGTGGGGGGGCAGAGGGAGAGAATCTTCATGCAGACTCCCCGCCGAGTGCAGAGCCCAACACCGAAAGCCCATGACCTGAGCCCAAGCCAGGAGTCCAACGCTCAACCGATTGACCCATCCAGGCACCTCACTCCCTAAGCTTCTGAAGGAGCTGTTTCTACCTGCCCCAGAAATTCCCTGGGCCTTGGAGAGAGAGGCCAGTTGATGGATCTTTCTGGCAAATGGTCCCCTCCAGACTGACTTTGATATAAGTCCCTGCAAATCCAGATTTTCATTTGTAGGGTTGCATCAAGCAGGTGCACCTGAGAAACTCACATTAGTCTCTTGGGCTCCCTTTCCTTTACTCCCTTAAGCTGACCAAAGAGGCCTTTCATTTCAGCAGGGGGTGGCCCTCTGGCCTGTGGCAACCACTGAATACATTTACATTACTACATCTGCTATGTTTAAGAACTTTATACACATTACCTTACTTCTGCTAACCATCTTTAGTAGATGTTACCACTCCCATTTCACAAATAAAGAAACTGAGGCTTGGGGCACCTGGGTGGCTCAGTTATTAAGCATCAGCCTTCAGCTCAGATCATGATCCCAGGGTCCTGGGATTGAGCCCCGAATCGGGCTCCCTGCTCAGTGGCAGCCTGCTTCTCCCTCTCCCACTCCCCCTGCTTGTGTTCCCTCTCTTGCTATGTCTGTCTCTGTCAAATAAATAAATAAAATCTTTTTAAAAATTTTAAAAAGTTAAAAAAAAAAAAAAAAAGAAACAGGCTCAGAACTGAAGTGATTTGTGCCAGTTCACGTGGTCCATAAGTGGTAGCAGACCCGATTCTCTTACTGGGTCTTTTGAAGCCAAAGTAGGTTCCCAATACTGACACTGAGAACAGTCCTGGGTTTGAATCCTGAGTCTTTCAGTTACCTGCTGTGTGACTTGGGGCAAGAAAGTTAACTTCTCTCCATCTTTTTTCCCTTCTTGGTAAAATGGGGCTAATGGTACAGCCTTAGGATAGTTGTGAGAATTAAATGAGATTAAAAAGTACAGAGCACTTCTTCTCTGTCTAGTGTGCAGGTAGGTTATTCCTTGTCTTAATTTGTTCCTTTATTCATTCATACATTCAGTGATCTACTTGTTGCCAGCTATGGGGGTATGGGAGACACAGTGATGAACAGAACAAAATCCTTGCTCTCAGGGAGCTCACAGAATGAAAAGGATCAAACAAACAAATAAATAAATGCATTAAATAAAAAATAATATCAGTAAGTATACAATTATAATCTGTGAAGAGCACCCTAAAATAAACATACGGGGTAACACGGAAGAATATAAAGTGGGACCTAGTTTAGCGGGGCCAGAGAAGGTCTCTTGAAGAAAGTGATTTTTTTTTAAAGATTTTTTATTTATTTGACAGAGATCACAAGTAGGCAGAGAGGCAGGCAGAGAGAGAGGAAAGGAAGCAGGCTCCCTGCTGAGCAGAGACACCCCCCGCCCCAATGCGGGGGTCATCCCAGGACTCTGGGATCATGACCTGAGCGAAAGGCAGAGGCTTTAACCCACTGAGCCACCCAGGCACCCTGAAGAAAGTGATCTTAAGCCAAAACCTTGTGGCAGGCAGAATTCTAAGCTGGTCCCCAAGATTCCCAGCCCCTGGTGGATATGCCTTCCTGTGTCTTCCCCTTTCTTTTGAGTGTGGCCAGGATTTTGAATATGATGGCTTTTTTCTCCTGTGATTAGAAAGGATTTTGCAATGTAATAAAGGTCCCCAATCAACTGACTCGGAGTTAATCGAAAGGGAGATTATTCTGGGCAGCCAGTTCATAGGGCCTGTACTGAAGGAGTAAACCACCATGATGTGTGGCAGCCCAGGGAGGAAGCCACAAGGCAAAGACCTGAGAGAGGCTGCTGGTAGCTGAGGATGGTTCCTGGCAGACAGCTAGCAAGCAGCGAGGACTGCAGTTTGAGAGCTGCAAGGAAGTCAGTTCTACGCACTACCTAAGGGATCTTGGGAGTGGGTCTTTTCCCCAGTTGAGCCTTCAAATGAGAATGCAGCCCATCTTAATTTCAACCATTTGAGGCCTTGAGCAGAGGACCCAGCTAAAATATGCCAGACCCCAGATCCTTGGAAACTGTGACTTAACACACGTATGCTGTTTTAAGTCACTTAGTTTGTGGAAATTTGTTATGCAGCAATAGAAAACTAATAAAGACTGGAAGGAAGGGTAGGTGTTAGAAGCAGAATAAAGGGAAGGACATTCCAAGCAGGGAACAGCATTTGTGGAAGTCCTGAGGTAGGCTAATAATGATAGCTTACATTTATTCAGTGCATACTATGTGCCAAGTCTTGTGCTAAGTGCTTCACGTGATCATTTTTTTAAAAAATTTTAAAATAAGATTACTTATTTATTTATTTGACAGAGAGAGAGAGAGATCACAAGTAGGCAGAGAGGCAGGCAGAGAGAGTCCGGGGGAAGCAGGCTCCCCACTGAGCAGAGAGCCCGATGCAGGGTTCCATCCGTGGACCCTGAGATCATGACCTGAGCCGAAGGCAGAAGCTTAACTCACTGAGCCACCCAGGCGCCCCCCACCATGATCTTTTTGGGGGAACAGAGACATTGTCACTGCTGGTGAGGATTGAAGTGTAAGGTGTCAGGGGATGGTCACAGGAAGTGAGGTTAGCAAGAGAAGGATTGCAGAGTCTTGTAAACTATGCGAAGAATTTTGCATGAATACTAAGTGAATTGGTAAGTTATTAAAGGATTTTAAGCAGAGGACAGACATGATATGATTTACATTCTTAAAAGATCACTCTGGCAGGCTGCTCTAGGGAGGGCAGATTAGAGGGGACAGAGTGGATGCGGGAGGTGAGCTGGGAGAATGTTGCAGTGGTCAAGCTGAGAGAGGATGAAGGCCTGGACCAGATGAGGGAGGTGAAGACAAAAGTTTCAGGTGTTTTTTGGGGGTAGAATTGTCAGCATGTGAGAACGGAATGGATCAAGTCATGATGACGGGGTGGGTGAATGTTCAGGATGTCTCCCAGTTTCCTAGTTTGGGCAACTCAAGTATGAAGGCACATTTTCTGGCTCTTTCTATACTTCTTGGTCTTTGACATTAGACCTCTTTCACAATGGACCTCTTCTTTAATCTATAATCACTCCCTAGGTGATTTTGTCCAATTCTATGGCTATAAATACTATTTATATGCGGACCCCCACACTAACTCTCCCGTGCACTCTAGACTGACTATGTAACACCTCCATTTGGATGTCTAATGGGTCCCTCAAACTTACAAGTTCCAGTGCTGAGCTCTTCATCCTATAAAACTTGCCTACTGGGACGCCTGGGTGGCTCAGTTGGTTAAGCGGCTGCCTCCGGCTCAGGTCATGATCCCAGCATCCTGGGATCGAGTCCCACATCGGGCTCCTTGCTCGGCAGGGAGCCTGCTTCTCCCTCTGCCTCTGCCTGCCTCTCTGTCTGCCTGTGCTCGCTCTCTCTCTCTCTCTACAAATAAATAAATAAAATCTTTAAAAAAAAACAAACTTGCCTACTGTTCACCATCTTAATAAATGGTACTGGTTTTTGCCCATTCACTCGGTGGCTCAGGCCAAGAACTTAAGAGTTAACTTTGATTCCTCTCTTTCTTCATATTCCGCAGACAATCCATCTGCAAATCCACTTGTCTCTACCTTTGAAAACGTTGAATCCAATCAGTTCCCACCATTTCCATTGCTGTCACCCCAGTGCCATCTATGGCCTTCCCTCTGATGTACCATACTGACAGGCTTCTCACTTCCACTCCTTGTTTGCCATGTAGCAGGTGGCATTCCTTTAGCAAATCTGATCATGTCTCCCTGCTCCCCACTTATAACCCTCCAACAGCTTCCCATGATACTTACGACCTAACCCAAATTTCTTATCAGATCCTATACAATTACCCGTGGCTCTGTCTGCCCTCATCTACTACTGTTTTCCCACTGCTGGTTCCACCCCAGCTACTCGGGCCTCCTTACTATTTCCTGAACATGCCAAACATATTCTTGCCTCAGGGACTTTGTCTGTGCTATCCCCTCTCCCAGGAATATCCTTCACCCAGATACCCTCATGGCCTACTCCTCCCCTTCATTCAGGATTCTACTCGAATGTCATATCCTTAGGGCCCTTCTCTGATTACCTGATTTAAAACAGAGCCCTCTGTCACTCTCCATTCCCTTAATCTGCATTGTTTTTCTTCCATGAATTTATCACCACATGAATATATTACATTTTGTTTCTTGTCTGTTTCCTCTGCCAGATTGTTGGCAACACAAGATGAAGGACTCTGTTTTGTTTCCTCCTGTTCCCTAGTGCCCTAGCACAATCTCTGGCAAATAAAATATACTCAATAAATGCGCAGGGAATGCATGAGTGAGTGAGTTTGTGGAGCTGGGACAGACTGAAGGAGGAACAGATTTACAGAGAAGGGAAGATCAAGCTTAAGACATGTTAGGTTCTGGGGTGCCTGGGTGGCTCAGTGGGTTAAAGCTTCTGCCTTTGTCTTGGGTCATGATCTCAGGGTTCTGGGATCGAGCCCCGCATCAGACTCTCTGCTCAGCAGGGAGCCTGCTTCCTCCTCCCCCTCTGCCTGCCTCTCTGCCTACTTGTGATCTCTGTTGTCAAATAAATAAATAAAATCTTAAAAAAAAAAAAAGACATGTTAAATTCTACATGCTCAAGAGACCTGAACAAGGAAACATAGATGCCAAGTACGCAGTTGAATATCCTGGTGTGTAACTCAGGAGAAGCAGATGAGCTGTGTCTGTGCTATTGCGTAACCATGTTGGGATGTGTGTGCCTGTGTGTCTGCACATACCCAAGACTGTGTGTGCCTTGAGGAATGCACGTATGTGTTCATGCTTGAGGGGGGTCCTGCTTCTCTTGCATCTGTGAGTCTGTTCTGTGTGCATCTGGAGGATGAAGGCATGTGAGCCTCTGCTTATGAGGAAGAGAGAAAATGTCTGTTCCCAACCTCTGAAGTGCAAGTGTTTCTGAAGAGTAAAAGCCCTTTCCACATAGCCTGGGAGCCTGGACCCTGGCCACCATGAGGGGCTGAGCCAACCAGCTGTTTCTGAGCCTTCCCAGAAGGACTTGAGGGTTTGCTTCCAACTAGGCAGGCTGCTCTTCTCAGGGCAGAAATTTGGGTCATAAAAGATCTTGGCAGATATTCTGTCTTACACATGATTGTTTAGTTTGTTTGAGGGAGGGTGGGAAATGGGTTGGGGAACAGGAACTACAACACAACCCTCTCACATTGTGGCTGTCACATACGCTTCAGAAGGCCCAAGCCAGGAAAATGTCATAGAAATGTCACAGACATTCCCATGGAAATGCAGTCTTGGAACCCTCTGGCTTGAGAAGGAGCTTGTGCCTGAGGACTTGGTCCAGACTGGTGACAGAGGCAGAAAGGTTAGGATTACCAGCTTTCTCTTCAGCCCACATCCAGCCCAAGATGCCTGATCTCATGGGTTAAAGTGAGAAGGGTCCCTTGCCTTTGTGTACCGTCCTGACCACCTCAGAGTCTATATTGTTTCTGCTGCCTATGTTCTCCTGGTACTCCTAGGTTCTTCTTTGTTTTAATTTTCTAGCTTGATTCAAAATGTTCATTAAAAATTATTTATTTAGAAATTTAAAAGAGGACCTGTAATACAGATTTATGTGTGGAGTTATATAGTTAACTCCAAGTACTTTGGACATGCCTCTCATCTGTCTGAAACTTCCACAATTCTAATTCTAAGGCCGAGGCTTCTGGTTTCTGAAAACAATCTCACCCTCCTGCTTGTCTTTTTGGAGCTTGTGAGTAACCATTTTTCTTCCAGCCATCTGACTCCACCTGACATGGCAAGTAGGAAATTGTAGTTATTTTCCCTTTCCACTTCTTATAGTTCTTTGGGTTGGAAGAACCACGAAAAGAGAAGAATCATAACACTCAGGGCTCAGAGGGGTCTCTGGGATCACCCTAATCAGTGGTTTGCAAATCTTGCTCTGTAGAGCCCAGAGTTCTGCAGAGGGGTCTCAGAAGTTGCCAAAAATGGGCTCAAGGCAGGGCTAGAGGCTTTGCTCTTTTTATCCCTCTTTATTTTGATGAGCTTGTACATACAAATTCATTGGGGAGAAGCCTTCTGCTAATCAAAGATTTAAAAACCACTTTTACAGTCCAGTCTTCCCTGGGTGGCTAACTACTCCCCCTCCCTTAATCTGCTCAATGTCCCCTGGCCTCTGCTGCTGCATCTTACCCTCAGGCAGACAAAGTGGCTGGGAGAGGAACCCGAACTGAAGACTTGCTTTCTGCTTGTGTGGAGTTTGCACTTTCTGCCACCCCTCACCCCCTGACTGCTTCTCTCGTCCCAGTTTCAATGTCACCCTTAGTGTTTCTTTTCTCTTAGGGACTGGAAGTATTTATTGAGTCAACAAATATCCTTGTACTGTTCTGAACACTCAATATCCACATTTTGTTAAAAAATTTTTAAGTACGCCTTCTTGGTTCAGGGAGAATGTTAAACTCATTTTTATCATTTTTATAGTCAGGGCAGGTGTATTAGATAGGACAGGCATGGCAATAAATGTATAAATGAATTATGTTCTTTATTTTTCTTAGTCCTTATTCCTCTTTACTACCTGACTTTGAGGCCTGGGGTAGAGGGAAAACAGAGACTCAAGAAGTCTTTCTCAGATATGGAGGCACAGGTAATAATATTTATAATAATCATCAATGCATAAGTAATAATACTTATAGAACAATAATAAATGGCTGGCACTGTTCTTAGCATTTTATATGCATTAACTCATTTCTCTTTATAACGACCCTGCACGAAGTTTCTATTAGCATGTCCACTCTGCAGATGAGGAAACAGAGGCTCAAACAGGTTAAGTACCTTGCTCAATATACACAGCTGTAGTGGCCGGCAACTAGGAGCTCCCCATTGGGTTCCCACCCTGCATTAAGACCCTTCAAATCCAAACACAGTCCACATTTGCAGTCTGATCTCCTCCTTTTAGGGATTCTACCTTTTACTGCTCTCACAACAAACTCTTTTCATAAACATGGATTGACATCCCACCACTTTATCTCTGCCTCCTGAAACCTGTCCCATCCTTCAAGGCACTTCTCAAAGGCTACCTTTCTTACCAAGTTTTTTCCCTGACCCTCACCAAGCTGGTATGTCTTCCATCTCTGTGTTTGCCAAGCACCATTATGCCATGTATCATACTTCTACACCATGCTCCCCACCGTGTGTGCCTCCCTGGCTTCTGCTCCAAGCTATAAGCTACCTGAGGTCAATACCTTGTCTCTGGGAATCCTTTGTATGGAACATGTGTACAACGAATGTTGGTGAAACTGGGAGAAGGAGTTGAGTGTTATTGGGGGTCACTAGGGCAAGTAAATGTATGTATTAGAAAGTAATCCCCACCCCACCCCCACCCCCCAAGTCCTTGGCTTTCCTGGGGACTTGTCTTGGGAACAAGAAGTCAGCCTTTGACAGATGTCTGGGACTCTGCAAGATGGGCTTACCTGGCCAGTGGTGGAACCACCTTCTCAAGGGTCTTGTGGTCCACTCCACGCCAGAACCCCTCCTCCCCTGTTACCCCTAGGCTATGGCTTCCCCCCCTCCACTGAAGATCTCAGGACCCCCAACCTCAGCAAAGCTGAGGATCCAGGGACATGGGAGTGGCCTGTGTGAGGAAACTGGAGCGTCCATCCTCTTCAGTCTGGTGTTCTGCCTGATTATGCCTCCAATATGACTCCCAGAGAAGGCAGAGGGAGAGATGGAGACTAAGGAGGACAAGGAAGAGGGGTACCAGGGAGGACAGGGAAAGGAAAGCAGAAAGATGTGTGTGATGGGAGGTGGCAGGAGGTGGCGGTGGCTCGACCTCAGGCCGCTCTGGACTCCTCGCCAGGGCCGGTAAGGACCTGAGTCTGGGCGGCGGAGGACAACTTCTGCCAGCAGCCCGCGGGTCCTGTCCGCCTCCTGCGCGCTGCGGTGCCCAGCCCAGCGCCAGTCCTCCCAGGGGAGCTGGAGCTCGGGCCCTGCTGTTCCCCGCCCCGGGCCACCCCGCTGTCAACCCCTCACGCCCACCGACCTCCTCACCTTCTGGACCTGAGGGAGCGATGGGCCAGCGGGCTCCTGAGACCGGGCCAGGCTGGGTGGGGGAGGCGCTCTTCTTCCCCTCGCTAGCTGCGCCCCGGGTTCCGCAGCACCCGCCTGGGCTGCGACGCCATCAGCTGCTGCGAGGCTGCAGGGTTGTCGGGCCGGGGCTCCGGGGGGTTCCGGGGCGCCAAGGGGGGTCCGGGGCGGGCTCCAGGCGTAAACACCCAGCAACGTGACCGGAACTGGCGAACAAGCCGTAGGGGCGGGGGTGGGTGGGCGGGAGAGATAAGGGGGGAGGGGAGGGACCTGGGGCTGGCGGGGAGGGGCCGTGGGCGGGGCGGGGGGGAAGGGAGGCTGGCGGCGCGCAGTCAGGGGAGGGGGAAACCCAGGAGCTCCGGGAACCAGGCCTGAGGACCCCGGCGGGCAGAACTCGGAGAGCTGGCTTTGGCTGGGAGCTGAAGGGAAACCCGGGAACCTGCCGGACGCTCGGCGAGCAAGGGCGCAGCGGGCGGATCAGCACCGCGGACAGCGCTCAGGCGGTAGGCCTCGATCCGCTCCGCCCCTCTGCCCACCGACTGGCATAGGAATCAGAGCAGTTCCCCACTGGCCCAAGGAAGTGCTGGGGCGAGCTGACCAGGGGTTAGGAAACCTATTATGTGCCTATTGGCAGTGAAGCCACTCCAGACCTCTCACTATCTGTGTGACCTTGGGTGAGTCACATCACCTCTCTGGGTCCCAGTTGATAAGGCATCCTCTTTCCTATGAGGGTCCAAAGAACCAAGAGAAGATCTTTTATAAACTCTGAAGTCCAGAACATTGGTTTTGACACGTTTCACTGTACACGGGAGACTTCTGGGCTTGGGCTACTTGGCATCTAATTCTGGCTCTACCAATACCTTTCTCTTCCCTGGACCTTAGTCTCCTGATCTGTAAAATAGGATAATGATGATCTATGCAGCCTGAAAGTCTTTGAGTTGTTGTGAGGATGAAATAAATTAATATCTGTAAAGTGCTTAAGACAGTGTTGCATGCTCTTTAGGCATTCATGTTCATGATGGCAAGGGACCGGGTTGCGTTGTGTGAGTGGCAGGTAGCCCAGCTCTAGGTAAGTCATTTCTATCTGTACCTTTAGGGGCCAGAGAAAGGGTCTGAGGGAATTCAGATTAAAGGACTGATCTGGGGGCACCTGAGTGGCTCAGTGGGTTAAGCCTCTGCCTTCTGCTCAGGTAATGATCTCAGGGTCCTGGGATCAAGCCCCACATCTGTTGGGCACTCTGCTCCCTCCCCCACCTCTCTGCCTATCAAATAAATAAATAAAATCTAAAAAAATAAAAAATAAAGGGCTGATCTGACTTTCCCCACACTACTGCCAACCAAATAGTCCATGCCCTGCCCTTTTGGGCCAAATATCCAGAGAAGTCCTCCATCTTTGTCTCCAGAACTGGAAGACTCTCTGGCATGTGGACTTTGGAGAGGGTTTTGGCAACTCATTTGCCTTGAGGGCACCCTGTCTTCTCTCTGTGGATCCCTTTCCTCCCTGCCCTCCCCAGTCAACTTTTAAGCCTTAACTGGACTTGGGTGTCAATAAAGAAAGGCTTTAGGGGTGCTGGGTGGCTCAGTTGTTAAGTGTCTGCCTTTGGCTCAGGTCATGATCCCAGGATCCTGGGATTGAGCCCAATGTCAGGCTCCCTGCTCAGCAGGAAGCCAGCTTCTCCCTCTCTCACTCCCCCTGCTGTGTTCCCTCTCTTGCTGTCTCTCTCTATCTGTGAAAACAATAAATAAAATCTTTTAAAAAAAAGAAAGAAAGAAAGAAAGAAAGAAGGGCTTTAACTGCTCCTAGAAGATTATAACTCTCAAAAAGTTGAAGAAATGACTCTCTGTTAGGTCTTTTGATGAGTGGAGTTCCTATTTTGTTCAAAGGTATTTCAAAACCCACTCTGTAGGAACTCTAGATTCTAGCTGTGTTTTGGGGGGCCCCAATCCTCAGTGAAATGGGAGAAGTAACATCTACTCTGCCAACAGGATTCTTGTGGTGGTGTCAGGGGGTGAGAGGGAATGTGTTTTGTACAGATGGGATTGTTACAACCACGTCCTAAATATTTTTCTCCTTGATCTGTATCAGCAGCTTTTCACCCCAAACAGTCCTGCTTTAGCTGTTTGTATGAGGTGTAGCTCTACTTCATGCGAAGCTCTAGCCTTGCTCCAAGAAGCACTTCTTACAGAGTCCTGCTCTGGGGCAAGCTCCCAGCTGGGCACGAAAGGCCTGGCCTCTAAGGGGTGTCCTCAGGGCATGAACAACATCTTTGGCAACATGTGAAACAACAAAAGATGTGCACAAACACCCATAAAACAACTGAAAGTGATGGGCCAACAGAGCTGAGAGAGTACCATGTGAAGACAGAGTTAGGGCCTGGACTTGGAGCAAGAGGACTTAGGGGCGCTTCCTTCAGGATGTGAACGATCATAAAGCCAGTACACAGAGTAATATTGAGCAAAGCTGACTGCGTGGCCCTCTACTTCAGGTTGTAGGGAGACACAGACATGTTGTGAGATGTGGAGATGATGACACTGGAAATGATGATGTTGATATAATTAACGTCCATTAAGCACTTTCTCTGTGCCAGGCAATCTACTAAATAGTGCTTAAAAATCTTTTTTACTGTTTTCAAAATTAATTTTTTTTTAAAGTAAACTCTACCCCCAACATGGGGCTCAAACTCATGACCCCATGATCAAGAGTTGCATGTTCTATAGATTGAGACAGCACGTGTCCCTCAAAATTCAACCTGTAATAAAGTCTAAGGAAACCAAAGTGTATAAAAAGTGTACATCCGGGGCAGCTGACGGGCATGGTCAGTGGAGTGAGTGACACTTGGTCTTTGGGTTGTGAGTTCGATCCCCAGGTTGGACGTGGAGCTTACTTAAAAAACAAACACACCAGCGCATCTGGCTGCCTCAGTTGGTTAAATGTCCAACTCTTGATCTCAGCTTAGTCTTAATTTCAGGGTTATGAGTTCTAGCCCCCAGATGGGCTCCAGGCTGGGTGTGGAGCCTACTTTAAAAAACAAAAACAAAAACAAAAATAAAAACATTAAAATCTTTTTTTTTAATTTTTAAAGGATTTTATTTATTTCGCAGACAGAGAGCACAAATAGGCAGAGAGGCAGGCAGAGAGAGAAGGGGAAGCAGGCTCCCCGCTGAGCAGAGAGCCCGACGTGGGGCTCGATCCCAGGACCCTGGGATCATGACCCAAGCCAAAGGCAGAGGCCTTAACCCACTGAGCCACCCAGGCGCCCCAGAAACATTAAAATCTTTAAAAAATGTACATCTTACATCAGAAATAACCATTATTTTGAGCTGAGCAATTTGCCCACATAATGTCATTTAAACTATAGAGAAGTCTTATTGGAAAGATTGATTCCCATTTGTAGGTAGAGAAAATGAGAGTCAAGAGAGGTCAAATTTAAAACCACCCAGATGGTAAGCAGTGGAGCCTGGACTCAAACCCTAGCCCAGCCAAGGCCAGAGGTAACTTTGTTAGGCCTCTCAGTGAGGGGCTGACTCCAGCTCTGGACAAAGGCCCCCACATGGGTCATGAGCTTTAAGCAAAGCTGCGTACCAGCTAGACCAGCTAGAAGAATAAGGTCTGAGTAGCAGAGGAGGCCTTAAATTTCCCTTCATCTCTTTGTGACATCTTAGGATTACCAGCTTTCTGAGTTCTGTTTGGGTAACAGCTCTGTATATGGGTCAGTGTCCTGGCAGGGAACAGACAGCACATTTAAATGGATCATTTGAAAAGAGTTAAGGGACTACTTACAAAGCTGTGGTTGGAGTTTAAGGGACAAGATATAGGTAGAGCTCTTACCATCCCTAGGTCTGGAAGGACAAGAGAAGGCAGTTCAGGGAACTCAGAAAGGATGGATATGGGGAGAGAGCGGCCTAGTGGGAGCTGTAGCTTTCCTTAAATGGAATCAGTGCACCCACAGAGACCTGGCAGGGAGGGAGCTGAGGAATAAGGAGACTGACCTCACTCTCCTCTAGCCTCTCAATACTCTGCTGGTGCATTTTCTAGCCAATCCCAGTCAGCAGCCAGAAGTGAAGGGAGGCCATTGACATTGCCTGGACAGGTTAATTCCCCTGGGCACAAGCAGGGTGGAAAAAGATGGCGAAAGGTTCTGGAGGGATGAGATATCCGGCACAACCTTCCTTATTGACTTGAGTCTCATTTGTTGTTCTCTGTCAGGCTGCTTCCTGACAGAGTGCCCTAGCATTGGTGGGAACCAACACCACCTCTCCATGGAACCAGGAGGCAGGTGGCTGAGTTACAGCTGCAGTCTCTTTCTTTTCTTCAAATACCTTGGCTATGTTGTCCTCACCTCCTGAGTTAAGAGCTTGGAGCCCTAAAGACTACTCACGCTGGGTCCCTTAGGATTCTGTGGCTACATAGATGGTGGGTAGGGAGTTCTGGGATGGGAACGCTGGCCAGAGATCATCTGGGTGAGCCTCTTAGCTCACCTTCCCAGTGAAAGATCAAACTGGAGCAAGGCTGCACTCTCCTCAGTGATAGAATACCTATTTAGGGGCACCTGGGTGGCTCAGTGGGTTAAAGCCTCTGCCTTTGGCTCAGGTCATGATCTCAGGGTCCTGGGATTGAGCCCTGCATCAGGCTCTCTGCTCAGCGGGGAGCCTGCTTCCTCCTCTCTCTCTGCCTGCCTCTCTGCCTACTTGTGATCTCTCTGTCAAATAAATAAATAAAATCTTTTAAAAAAATACCTGATTTGGGGGCACCTGGGTGGCTCAGTGGGTTAAAGCCTCTGCCTTCGGCTCAGGTCATGATCCCAGCGTACTGGGATCGAGCCCCGCATCAGGCTCTCTGCTCCGTGGAGAGCCTGCTTCCTCCTCTCTCTCTGCCTGCCTCTCTGCCTACGTGTGATTTCTGTCTGTCTAATAAATAAATAAAATCTTTAAAAAAAAATACCTGATTTGGACAAAATGGTGTCTAAAATCTCAGCCCTGAAGTTCAGTCTTTGATTATTCCTAAACCACTAACATGGCAATGGGAATGAGCTGTGTGTGTGTGTGTGTGTGTGTGTGTGTGTGCAGGGCCACAGTCTGGCCTCAGACACATATCCTCTGCTTCAACCTTCCTTACATCCACCATCCTCCACCTAGGGCAGAGAGCTCAGGAGCTCTCCCAACAGGTATCATTGAAATGGCAGGGAGGTTTTCTTAAAATAAATAAATTAAAAATAAGCAGCATGGGGCGCCTGGGTGGCTCAGTTGGTTAAGCTTCTGCCTTCGGCTGAGATCATGATCCTGGTGTCCTGAGACAAAGCCCCGCATGGGGCTCCCTGCTCAGTGGAGAGCATGCTTCTCCCTCTCTCTCTGCCTCCCTCTCTGCCTCCTTGTGCTATTTCCCTGTCAAATAAATAAATAAAATATTTAAAAGAAATAAGCAGGATAAATACTGAATGTTAGAAACCCAGGGGCTCTGCTACCTATGTCTCAATACATCCTTTTTTATTTTATTTATTTATTTTAAAAGATTTTATTTATTTATTTGACACACAGAGACAGAGAGAGAGCATAAGCTGGGGGAGTGGCAGGCAGAGGGAGAAGCAGAGACCTGATGCAGGACTCCATCCCAGGACTCTGGGATCCTGACCTGAGCCAAAGGCAGCCACTTAACTGACTGAGCCACCCAGGTGCTCCAAATCCATCTATTTTAGATCACGTTCCATGATCTTAGGCAACTAGCTCCAAACTCCTTGGTGATCTGGTGTAACTGTGGCTCCCTTTTTCCTTTATTTTCCCCTAAGTTTATATTAGCTTTTTTTTTTTTTAAGAATTTATTTGAGGGGCACCTGGGTGGCTCAGTGGGTTAAGCCTCTACCTTCAGCTCAGGTCATGATCTCAGGGTCCTGGGATCAATCCCTACATTGGGCTCTCTGCTCAGCAGGGAGCCTGCTCCCCCCCTCCACTCTCTGCCTGCCTCTCTGCCTACTTGTGATCTCTCTCTGTCAAATAAATAAATAAAATCTAAAAAAAAAAGAATTTATTTGAGAGAGAGTGTGAGTGAGCATAAATGGGGGGAGGGGCAGAGGGAGAAGCAGACTTCCTGCTGAGCAGAGAGCCCAACTGCGGGGCTCAACTCCAGAACCTCAAAATCATGACCTGAGCTGAAAGCAGAAGCTTAACCACTGAGCCACCAGGTGTGCCAGGATTTATATTAACTGTACCACATGATGCTCTTCATTTTGCCTTAAATGTGCCACTTTCTACAGCTTGTTCTTTCCAATATGTTTTATTAGAGAAGTATTAGAACTACACTTTAGAAAGGCTGGGAAATGAATGCAGTAACAAAATTGTGCCTGTAATCCTATTGCCTTAATATAACTAATATCACTTTTGAATTATCTTCCAGTATTTTCATATGCATGATGACTCACCTAGTTGTTTCCATGCTATAACTATCTGATTTTTTCCACCACATTGGATCATAACTTTTTTTTCATGTTTCTGTATAGTTTTTATAGTTTTGCGACCTCTTGAAGATAACTGGCTATTTCTGCTTGGTTTTTGCCTTTTATTTGTTAGAGATAAATTATTACTTGGGGCACCTGTGTGGCTCAGTTATTTAACTGTCTGCCTTCAGCTCAGGTCAAGTCCTACATTTGAGTCCCGCATTCGAGTCCCACATCAGATTCCCTGCTCAGCTGGGAGACTGCTTCTTCCTCTGCCCCTCCCCCTGCCTGTGCTCTCTCTCTCTCTCAAATAAATAAGTAAAATCTTAAAAAAATAGAGGTTACTACTTTTTAAAAATTTTTTTAAAAGATTTTATTTATTTATTTGACAGAGATTACAAGTAGGCAGAGAGGCAGGCAGAGAGAAAGAAGGAAGCAGGCTCCCTGCTGAGCAGAGAGCCCGATGCGGGGCTCGATCCCAGGACCCTGGGATCATGACCTGAGCTGAAGGCAGAGGCTTAACCACTGAGCCACCCAGGCACCCCTAGAGGTTACTACTTTAAAATTATTTTTTAGGGGGCCACCTGGGTAGATCAGCATCCAACTGAGTTGGCTAAGCATCCAACTCTTGATCTCAGCTCAGGTCTTGGTCTCAGGGTTGTGAGTTCAAGCCCCACATCCAGTGTGGAACCTACGTTAAAAAAAAGATTTTCAGGAACAGCTGGCTGGCTCAGTCAGTAGAGCATGTGACTCTTGATCTCAGGGTCATGAGTTCAAGCTCCACATTGGGTGTGGAGCCTACTTAAAATTGTAAAAAATAAAAAAAAAGATTTTTAAAAATTTATAATGAAGAAAATAAAGAACCTACAATCTCATCATCCAGATAATACAGAATTATATACATTTTTTTAAAAGATTTTATTTATTTATTTGACAGAGAGAGATCACAAGTAGGCAGAGAGGCAGGCAGAGAGAGAGGAGGAATCAGGCTCTCTGCTCAGCAGGGAGCCTGCTT
>ML094613.1:3899-18965 GCA_003697995.1 Taxidea taxus jeffersonii
CCGGTCTCAAGGCCTTTCTCGCCACGCTCCGCGCGGTGAGCCAAGGTGGGGGGGCTACACGACGCGGTGCGGAGCGAGGGGGGGGCGGGGGGGGGGGGGGGGGGATGGTGAATATGGTGACAGGTGGCAGCCAGACCAACCCGTGGTGATCACTTGGCTAAGGCATGTAAATGTCAAATAGTATGTTGTACACCCGAGACCAATATAATATTATAGGTCAACTACACCTCTATTTTCAAAAATCCAAATTAAATTTCTTTAAAAAAAAATTAAGTATCTATTAGCATGAGGGGGGAAAACACCTGGCAAAGCATCAAAATGACAATGTTTAGTTACCTCTCCGTAGCAGCAGGGAATTTAGGGTTTCTTTTTTATTCTGAGAATAAGCATGTATGACATTGCTTTGAAAAATCTACAGACCAAGTGGGTGGACAAGGGAGTGGAGGGGGACAGGAGGTGACCCTTGACACCAACTGAGAAGCCAAGACAAGAACCTGAAGCCACCTGGGAGACACCCTCCAAACTCCCAAGGTCTGGGGGCTTGACTTTCTACAGCTCAGGATCCTAGACTTGGGAAAGTTCACTCTCTATGCTGTTCATATATCCTATAATCATTCTATCTTCCTGTTTTGTCTTGTTTTTTAATTTTTTGTTACTAGCAGCTGGCCAAAGGGGGCTTCAAAGAAAGGAGGCATGGAGTTCCTCCTCAGGCTGTCCCTGAGGGCTAGGTCTGGAGGCGCCAGTGGGTGATCTCTGAGGGAAATTTAGGGTCATTTGCATAATGAAACTTTCCTTCCCCATGACTCCTTCCAGGGGGCTTTTTTTTTTTTCCTTTTTCTTAAACTGAATCTGGATGGCTATTTTTTGTTTTTTTTTTTTAAAGATTTATTTATTTGACAGACAGAGATCACAAGTAGGCAGAGAGGCAGGCAGAGAGAGAGGAGGAAGCAGGCTCCCTTGCTGAGCAGAGAGCCTGCAGAGATGCGGGGCTCGATCCCAGGTCCTGGGATCATGACCTGAGCCGAAGGCAGAGGCTTTAACCCACTGAGCCACCCAGGCACACATGGATGGCTGTTTTAAGAGAAGTTGCTCTCCACCACTTTACATGGTTGCCCTACCTTTGACCAGTTGGGGTAACCGGGGAGGCCTTGCCGGAGCTCCCCCATCCCATCCGGGGGGCTTCACAAGCACTGCCTGCCTCTGTCCCTCTACAGTGTGACTTTTATCACTGGGCAAGAAAAACCTTCTCCCTTTCAAGAGGCTGGGGACCTTGGAGCACGGACTATGGCTGGGAGGCAGGCAGACCTCTCACCTCATCAGGAAAGACTGAGTTCCTAGAGAGCTAAGCTCAGGAGAAGATTCTCTGTGCTTCTCTAATATCCTCTACTCCAAAATGAATAAACTAAGTTGACTGAACCAGGGATTTGGCTCCCAGATCTGGAGCAGTCTGAAGCCAATCTGAATTTAAATCATGTCCCCACAATGAAATTTTACTCTCTAGGAAATCAAGGGTGGGGGTGGGGAGTGGAGAGACCAAGGAAGGGACCTTATTCATATGCTCAGCCAAAAGTGCCCAGTGCCAAGCAAAGGTGGCAGCTCTTCGCAGTAGGGACAGAGAATTCAACTAATGTTCTTCTGGTAAATGCCATGGTCCCTGCAGGCCAAGATGAGGCAAGTGTCATAGGGAAGGGATCAGAGATGTCCCATCCCCTGCAGGAGAAAGGACATGGGGACCTCTGGGGACCAGGCAAGGTGGAAGCCACAGGAATCCAGCTGAGGGATGCTCATGGGGTAAGAAACACTGGTCACTCCCCAAAGAGGTTTTCCAGGAGACAGAAGACATTTTTCTTGCATCCCCATGAAGGCACAGGCACACATCTTTGAAAGGTAGTACCATTTTATTTAGTGTTGTAGAAATTTTAGGTTACTTCTTAAAAACAAAACCAAAGAAATTAAAAACTCCCAAACTCAAAAGGCAGGAAATCATTTTATAATCCAAAAACGCTGGGCGATCTTTCAGTCAGAGGGTGGAAGAGGTCAAGTTAGTACCTCATATAACAGATACTGAGAAACCAGAGTCGAGGTTGGTATGACTACCAGGAGGCTAAGTTCCCCACCAATGGCAATTAATTTGTCAGCCTTGAGGGATCATTAATTCGTAGTTCTCAAAAAGAAACGAAGACGATCGATTGGGAAAAGGGACTCAGGGAGGGAAGATCCTCCTAATTGAACATTAAATTGTCTCTGGCCTTCAATTTGGTATGTGGCTGAGTGTCATGGGTCCTCCCCACCCCTGCCCTTTTGAGTTCCCAGTTAGCAAAGCTGGAAACCACACAGACAGACAGACACAGACACACACACACACAAACACACACACTATTCGTGCGCACACACCTCCCACTCAGGGTCAACGGCTCTTCCGCATGGTCAAGGGCAGACTTTCTTGTTCCTCCATTCTGATGTGCTAACACACAGGAATAAAACGGAGGGAGCAGGAAACCCATCTGAGTCCAAGGAGTGAGATGACAGGAAATAGGCAAAGGACTGACAATTTTTTCAGGAGGCTGACCTCCAACTGAAGTTCACTGCAAATGCTTGGTATTTAACCTGATGCTTCCCTAAAGAACCGACCGCTTTTTCTGGAGGCGGTCGGGTGAGGCCAGGAAAAGAGCTGTTCCTGCTTCTCCAGAACACAGCTTCCTCCCAGCGTGCTTCCATCAGGCTGGCATTTACAGCAGCTGGAGCCAAGCCCCAACGCCCCTTGCATAGGAGAGTGCGCGCCCTCCAATATTCCGATTCACCAACCCCTGTTAATGGGTCAGGGAGACATAAAGCCTCCCCCAGAGTAGAGCCCTCACGGACAGTCATTACCTCATGCCTTCCAGGTTAGCTACTTTGAGAGGTACAGGAATGCTATAAATTGGATTTCTTTTTCCCCAGCATTGGTAGAAGCCAGACACCCTTGAAGTAAATTATCCTTCATTCTCCAGAGTCCCCAAGTGGCATTTCAGAGCACAGGAATTCACTCTTCTACCCAGATGTCCCTGTCAAACACTGACCGAGTCACACACCCGAGGTCCTAGCAGCAGATAGTATGTCCAGACCAAGCTCCTCTCGTGAACAGTGAAGGTCTCCACACCAGCTCCTCTAAGGAGAAATCCTTCGGAGCACCCCTGACCCCAGTGCCCTTGGGTTATCACAGTCAAAATACATTTTTAAGTAAAAACAAAAACAAAAACAAAAAAACCTATTGCGGAACGAATATATACACGTACGTTTTCAGAGTGAAGGCAAATATACGGTTCTCTTTCCGGGCACGTAAATAACTCTCATAGCACTACAAAAATACAAGTCATCTGGGAAGTTTACAGCTTCCCCACTACTGTAAGAGCATTAAATAAAGCAGCTATAGATAATCAAAAGCTGATTCATCAAGTTACAGTATCATCCTTCAGAGCAAAGTGCTCTGATGTAACTAACGTTGCCGCTAACGTAAGATTCTGCAAAGGGTTCTGCTGCCAACTGTCTTGCCTCTTGCCCTCCACAGAACAGGAACAGATAGAGAAGAGAGCCCAGAGCTAATAACTGTGGTTGCCTCAAGCCCCGCCCTCTGCACTGGCCCGTGATCTTCTTCCGCCCCAGAGACAGGTCAAGGTTAGATAAGATTCTGTCACAACCAGGAGGAAAAAAAAATGAGCAACACAGAAACATTCTAATTCCAGTATTAGTTTCTGAACAATGAGACCACCTGAGGAGTCCGACTGGGGGTATCATTTCAGAAGCGTCCCAGCTTCAAAAAAATAGGTGTGTTCTTCTAGCTTTAAAAATACAGCCAACCAAAAGTAAGTGTTACCTTCTCGCTCTTCATAACTTTATACCAAGGGTTGGGGGTGGGGTGGGGGATAGCCAGGAAGTGTTGTGAGGAGATCAGGGAGCCAAGCAAAGGCACTAGGGGAACAGGCCACGGGAGTCCTACTGAGATCATTCCCTACCTGGTGGAACCGGGTTAGCCACTGCTTGGGCCACCTGATCGCTTCTCAAGGCACTGATGAGGCCAATCGAGCCCGTAGGAGCCTGGCTACGGTGAGACTTCCACCAACCCTCCCTTAAACGAGCGCAAAGTGACAAACTCCGTTCTGCCTCTCCTGTCTCCACAGGCAGGCTCTATGCACCAATCAGGAGCACACCGTAAGGCTGAAGAGTTGTGGCGTTTAGAAAAGGCAGCTTGTTCCAAAATCTAGCCAGGCACACTCACAAGGCTTTCGTTCACCTCCCCCGCCTCAGTCAAGTCCAAGAAGCCGGGGAGGTTTACGTGGTATCAAAACTTAGCACCTCGGGCCAAACGCCACTCTGAGCTACTCTCAAAAGCCAAGCAAGCATGTGCCCGGTCCTTGTCATTTCACCCCACACGTCACTGACGGGGCGGGGTGGCAGCGGGAGTACGTATTTTTAAACGTCAATATCGAAGAGAGAAAATCCCAGTGTTAAATACACAAATAACCTGGCGCCACCGGAAGCTCTGGGCCAGGAGCAGATCTTATGACCACATCTCCGGTCAGAGCATAAAATATTTACAATATGGTTAAAGGCACAGTGGCGTTTAAAAATAAAACCCTGGGAATGTACAGTAAAGGATTCATTGTAATAATTAACCTGGCTTCAGTTGCTGGAACTGACTCTTGCCAGATAACAGGCAAGGGAGGCGGCGGGTGACTCCGAGCCTGTGTGCTGGTTATCAGGCCTACGGAGTCCTGGACCTCAGGAGCGGGTGGAAACGAACTCACAGGACAGTCTGGGTCTCCTAGGCTGACGAGTCACATCTTTCCTGCCTTTTTGCCGACCTGAGCTGGGACGCGGAGGATGTTGGGGGTTTCCTCCATGACCCTGACGAGCAGGTTGTCTATGTAGTCTTCCAGCTCTCGGACCTGAAACTCCTTTTTGCTTATCGTCTCCTTCTGCTTGAGGACCAACTGGATTAGCTCATCGTGGGTCAGCTGTGCATAGGCGAAGGCGGGGTCCGAGGGGTTGTATTTCTTCAGAAAGGGAGAGAAAGGGAAGAAAACGTGGTAAAGTCAGCAAAGAAGGCAAATATCTAAAAGAAATCTAAAAGAGGAACATGTTTTTAGTGATCGGAGTCTCCCGGGAATGTGTTTTCAGTTCAGGTGGAAAACCAGGTTATTGACAAAGTTTTCTATAAAGGACCAGAGAGTAAATATTTTAGGCTTTGCCGGCCACATACTGCCTGTGTTGACCGTTCTCTGTTGTTTCGTTTGTTATTTCTGTTTTATGACTTTATAAAAATGTACAAACTGCACTTGACTCCTAGGCTACCAACCCCTGGGTTAGACTCTGGATTTGAGGTTTTAGGAAATGTAACAACTGGGGGTCTCTGAACACTAGGAGTGGCACAGCGAATTACGAATACGAGCTGAGAGCCCCAAGCTAAGCTGGCCCATGAAGAAACCCTATCGACAGAAGGTGCGGGAGATTATGCTCACCCACCCCCTCCCCAGGCAGCCGCTCATCCCGGACTGCCTGCTGCCTCCTCAGTGACACTCAGAAGGGGCCCACAGGAACACTGAGGCACTGGCCACTCAGAGACCCCACCTGAAGTCACGTCATCTCAAGACATACGCAGAATCAGAGCTAAGTGCCACACGGCGCATCGCGCAGTCAGCACGCTCCGACACCAGGGCGCACCCTCTGGGCACTCAGCGGCCACAGCCAGGGCTCAGCAGCCCCACTCTCGCCAACAGCAGGAGCCCTAAGGAATGACTCCATCAGCATTTATAATCCGGGGTGACTGGAGTCCAGCTGCAAAGTGACCAGGCCCAAATCACAAGGAAACACAAGATAAGGATTAAATGGAAAGTACCATGTCGTACCAAGCTTCCAGCTGGAGAAGCTAAATCGAGAGTGGAATCATCACTCACTCTTTTGACAACACGATAGAAGGCCCTGCTCAGTACAGTGGCGTGTCAGCTGCCTACACCCTAGCCAGAAATCAGAGAGAAACCCCATCGCTCTTATCCTGGCTCGGAAGGAAAGCAGTGCTCACAGCCCCGGCTTAGGAGCACACACTGACATCTCCATGCACACAGCAGGTGTGCACCTAACGCGGACTGCACAGAAACAGGCGAGAGGTTGGACTACTTTTTTGAGAAACCACTTCTCCCTTTATCTTTTTGTTGTTTTTGTTTCTTAACTTGTTGAAGGTACGCATTCCTCTGGACTTCAATCATCCTATTAGTAATTCTAAAACCATCTTCAACCAGAAAGTTGAGTGTCTGGAAAAGGACACTGGGGACATACAGGGTGAATGTACTTAAAATTACTGAATCTGTACACTTAAAAATGCTTACGGTCTCTCGTGCACTGTTGCTGGGAAAGCGAGCTGGAGCAGCCACTGTGGAAAGCAGTATGGAGGTTCCTCAAAAAATTAAAAACAGGGGGCACCTGGGTGGCTCAGTGGGTTAAAGCCTCTGCCTTCGGCTCAGGTCATGATCCCAGGGTCCTGGGATCGAGCCCTGCATCTCTCCTGCTCTCTGCTCAGTGGGGAGCCTGCTTCCTCCTCTCTCTCTGCCTGCTTCTCTATCTGCTTGTGATCTCTATCAAATAAATAAATAAATAAAATCTTTAAAAAAAAATTAAAAACAGAATTGAAGGCGCCTAGGTGGCTCCGTCAGTTAAGCGTCTGCATTCAGCTCAGGTCATGATGCCAGGGTCCTGGGATAGAGTTCTACATCAGGCTCCCTGCTCAACGGGGAGTCTGCTTCTCCCTCAGACCACCCCCCCGCCCGCCACCACCCTGCTCATGCTTGCTCTCTTTCGAATAAAAAAATAAAAATAAAAAAATCTTGAAAAAAAAAAAAACAGAATTGATCCAATAATCCTGCTACTAGGTATTTACCCAAAGAATACAAAGAAACTAATTCGAAAAGATACATGCGTCCCCTATGTTTGTTGCAGTATTATTTACAAGAGCCAAACTATGGAAACAGCCCAGGTGTCCCTAGACTGATGAATGGATAAAGAAGTGGTGTGCACACACGCATGCACACACACGCACACGCATACATACACACACAGGAATATTACCCAGCCATAAAAAAAGAATGACAGCTCGCCATTTGCAACGATGTGGATGGAGCTAGTGAGTATGATGCTGAGCGAAATAAGTCAGTCTGTAAAAGACAAATACCATATGCTTTCACTCATATGTGGAATTTAAGAAACAAACCAAATGAACAAAGAAAAAAAAGAGACAAACCAAGAAACAGACTCTTAACTGTAGGGAACACACTGATGGCTACCACAGGGGAGGTGACGGGGGATGGATGAAATAGGTGAAGGGGACAAGGAACATACTTATAATGAGCAGAGTAATGTATAAAATTGTTGAATCACTAAACCGTACACCTGAAACTTCTCTAACATTATATGTTGACTATGCTTGAATTGAAAAACATTTTTTTAAATTTTGAAGTGCTTCAGATGATAAAAGTTTTATGTGATGTTTATTTGACCCCAATTTTTTAAAAAGGAGGTACGTGTCTGTTCATGGATCCTATCAAGGAAAAAGTACTCTTTGGGAACAACAGCCCAAGAATAATATCCTCAAGCGTTTTTAGATTGTATCTCTATTATATAAGGATTTTATTTATTGAAAATTGTGGAGCACATAAGATATGGTGCAAGGCAGTTTGTGAGATTGAGAGATGAAGAAGCTGTCGGCTAGAGGCAGGAGCAGCACGGGCTCCTTGAGAGTGGAGACCAGGTCCTTAAAGCGCCTCACACACAAGGGCTTAGGGGTGTAGGAGTCCAGAGAGCTGGACAGCCAGGAGCCCTCTGCTACACAGGGGACTGGGACAGACTGCAAAGATGGGCAGTGATACCTCAACTAGACTTTGAAGATGAGTAAAAATTAATTTTCCCCCATGTGCATGGGTGGCTCAGTTGGTGAGGCGTCTGCCTTTGGCTCAGGTAATGATCCTGGGTTCCTGGGACTGAGGCCCATGTGGGGCTCTCTCCTCAGTGGGGAGTCTGCTTCTCCCTCTCCCTCTGTGCTCTCTCTCTCTCTCTCTCAAGTAAATAAATAAAATCTTTTAAAAAATTAATTTCCCCCCAAAATAACAGCATTCTGTTTTCACTATAAAGGGAATATTTCCTCATAATGGAAAATCTCAAATGCAGAAGAGGGAAAAAATTATTACCTGGAGCTCCAACACATAACATTTGGGTCTCTTCTTTCTTCCTTGGTTTCTTTACGGTATGCTTTACAACTTCAAGCATCATGCAGAATATGGTTTTCAAGCATTTTAAAATTATTATTTTCTGAGCATTTTCCCATCACTAAATTTTAGCAAAAATCATTTTTTAAAGGATTTTATTTATTTGTTTGACAGAGAGAGATCACAAGTAGGCAGAGAGAGAGGAGGAAGCAGGCTCCCCGCCAAGTAGAGAGCCCGATGTGGGACTTGATCCCAGGACCTCAAGATCATGACCCGAGCCGAAGGCAGAGGCTTAACCCACTGAGCCACCAAGGCGCCTGCAAAAATCATTTTTTAAGACGATTTACTTATTTCACAGAAAGAGGGAACACAAGCAGGGGGATTGGGAGAGGGAGAAGCAGGCTTCCCGCCCAGCAGGGAGCCTGATGCAGGGCTCAATCCCAGGACCTTGGGATCATGACCTGAGCCGAAGGCAGACACTTAACCACCCAGGCACCACCCATTTTTTGAGTTGGTTTTGTTTGGTTTTTTAGCAGAAATCATTTTTAACGGATGCTTGAAGTTTCATTATATTTTACCATCTCCTTTGCTAGATATTTAGGTTTTTTCAGTTTTCACAATCATATATAACATTTTTATTAAGATGCATGAGCATAAATCTTGGATCACATCTCTAAAATAGTTCCTTAGGATAAATGCGTGGGGTTGAAAAGGCATGTACACTTTATACCTTGCAAACTATGAAAGAGCTATTCAATTTGGATTTCATAATCCAAAGAGGAAAGTATGTGAGACTTTGAAATCATTAGGCAATCCTACATATGTGATGATTTAAAAATTATAAAACAATCCAGCATCACAGAAAGTGAATAACAGCCATGGCGAGGAAGAGGTACAAGGGAAATAACCATTAATTCAAGAAAAAACAGTGCCCATTGTCACATATTTCCTTCCAGGATTTTCATATTGGATGTTCCCACCGTAGTTGTAATAATAATGACGTATATTCAAATCCGTGTCTCACTGTTTCCATATTAACAGGACAGATGATTTTTGGATCCAGTTGGCTATATTATTTTTAAATGGAAGTATTAAAGCCACCTGGGTAAATAATATACTCCCTTAAGTTTCAAATAATCTAAAAGCAATGGAGGCCCTGAAACAGCAATCAGAAAGCAAAAGACAAACAAACAAAAACTACCCAAAACAAAAACAAAAACCCATTATGGTAATAACTCAGTTAGCTTTTCATAACTTCAGCCATGCAGTTTCTTTCCCTAACCTCTCTCCCACTCTGCCACATTCCAAAGAGTAGTTACTTTTGTAAATATTATTTATGGCTTAGTACAAAGCATCTGTTATATGGGGGGCCAACAAGAGTCTCTAAGAAACTCTCCCTCTTTGCTCAGAGTATTTACTAGGTATGGTCCACCGCCAAGCGCTTTGTAACAGGCAGCCAGAGGGGGCAGTGGCCGGGCTTACAAATCATGAGCAAAATAACTAGCAGTTGCCTTTGTTTTAAGGCAAGTTATTCCCTCAGTCAGGGTCAGGAGATAAGCGCCTGATTAAATGAGCTTTGAAGAATAAATAAAATGGGAGCCAAGGGTCTTGCTCACTTCCCGAGAACTGGCTGTTTGTTTCTCTTTGGAGCCCAGCTGCATTCCACAGTACAAGGAAGAGGGGATGGGAGGCTGCTCCATGACCCTAGCTTTCATTATTGTCCCTTTTATGCTGTTCTTTTGCCTGGTTTCCTGGTAAATATCGTTAAACCCCAGGAAGGTATGTGCTGCCTCTTCCCCACATGCTCAGAGGCCCATCAAGCTGACTGGGCAAGTTATGGGGCATTTCTAGGCAGGGGCTAATTAATATAGAGCAGGCACGTCTGAAAATGATGCTCACTTACCACTGGCCCCGGCAGCACACAGTACAAGGGAAGAGAAGGCAAGGCGGCTAGAAGATGCTAGCTTGTTCGCAGTAACCATCTGTTGCCACTGCTCAGCCTCTTTCCCTGAACCTTAGCTCCAGCTTTCAGGAAACCTTTAGCCCAGCTCCTGACGGCAGAGATGCAATGGAGCCCAGGTGGTAACAAACAAACCAGCACCTTAAAAACCCTTGCAGGCAAGGTTCCTGGGTGGCTCAGTAGGTTAAGCATCTACCTTCAGCTTGGGTCAGAATCCTAGGATCGGGGGCCCTCATTGGGCTCCCTGCTGAGCAGGAAGTCTGCTTCTCCCCCTCCTCCCTGCTCATGCTCTCTCTCTCATGAAAATATATAAATAAGACCTTAAAAGAAAATAAAATAAAAATGCTTACAGGAGTAAAAGAGAAGTGAGCAAGAAATTTTTATTCTAAAATCACAAAGACTACTTGATGTCTTAGAGTGCAGTGGACTGTAAAATGTCTCATTGAATGAAGCGTCTAGATGCCCTGGACTAAAATAGAAATAAAGTTTATTTCTACTGACAGTGGTCCCCAGTAGTCAGTCAGGAAATTCCTCTCCACATATTTGAAACTCAACACAGCCTTGCCCACCAGTCCCTCTGTAAATCATTCTCCCTAGCCCAAGTGATAATGAGTCAAAGACCAGAGGTTTGCAACAAGGCAGTGTTGTAGATCCTCCTGATTTTAGAACCAGAAAGGGTAGGATGGAGAGACGCTCCAAAGCAGAGATCATCTGGGGGGCTGGTTTGGTTTGGTTGGTGGGCAGGAGTTCTTTTTTTTAAAGTTAGCCCAAGCTTTTGAAGAGAAGAGATCCTCTAATCAAGAAATACTCTTCCTGGAAATTTAGCTTAGGAAGGGAAAAAGTTCTATGAAGAAATTGTTGACTGTAGCGTTACTCACACTGAAAAACAGAAAATAACCCAAATATCCAATAATAAGGAAATAGTTAAGTAAATATTAGTATAACCATGTCAAAGAATAATTACGTAGCAACAAGCAAAAAAGGCTTATGATCTACTAATAAATGAAAAACAGACTGGAGCAGTGTTTCCAATGAGGGCAATGGAGCTGGAAAACCACCATTTCGCCACTGCCATACTCACCGATGGATACTAAAGCCTGAGAACAAAAGGGCGGTGAGGAACAGAATGCTTACATGGCCTGACATTAACTCCCCACGAGTTGTATTGTATTGTAAAGGGGGGAACAGCATTGATTGTAAAGGGGGAAACAGCAACTGTACACTACAGAACCTTGTGGGCACCGCCTGAAGTCAGTCATCAGAGTTAACGCTCCCACTACTGTGACAAGTGGATATAATGTGCCTCCTACTATGCACCGAGAAGGACACATGATTTGCATGGTTAACTCCTGCCAGGAGTGCGTGACCTCAACCAAACCAGGAGGAGAGAGCAGACAAATCCAAACAGTGGAAAATTTCTACAAAACAACCGATCTAAAGTCTTCGAGAATGTCAAGGTCTTGAGAGACTTCAAGAAGGCTGGGGAATGATTCCAGGATAAAAGAGTCTAGGGGAGACATGGCAACTAAACAGTGAGAGATTCCGGATTGGATCCTGGACTGGAAAGAGAAAACAGGAAAACTGAAGAGCACACTCACGAGACAACAGGTGAAGCTCAAGCGTGGGCTACAGATGAGAAAAGAGGAGTACACAGACTTTAAATGTCTTGATCTTTATTAAATGTCCTTATTCTTAGGAGTTACATGCTGAAGTATTTAGTGGTAAATGGGGCACGAGGGGGGCAACTTACCTTCCTATGGTTCAGACAAAAAAAAAAAAGTATGTCTATACAAAGAGAGAACAGACAGGGACGAGGAGAGAGAGGGTGAAAACAATAAAGCAAATGTGGCAAAATGTCAATGACTGACGAATTGGGATGAAAGGTTTATAGCAAGTCCTTTGTACTACACTTGCAACTTTTTTCAAAGTTTGCAATGATTGCAGAATCAAGTTTCAAAAAAGTCTATCTAGGCAATGACGACAAGCACAAGAATTTTACATTTTTGCCAAAAGATAAAAAAGGATACACGGGTAAATGAAAACATCTGATTGGAATGGACCAGCCGGTGGGTGACATTTTCTTCTCACCAAAAAGCGGCCCTGGTATCAGTCTTGTTGCTGGAGACCCAAGCAATTCGACAATGACTAACTCTAAGGGGAGCAGTAATAATCCCCTGGGAAGTGTAGGGGCTTCCAAAGATTATAGGAAGACCCAGACGTACGTACGGTCAAGTCATTCCTGGCCCTACCTGCTGCCCAGAAGGATCTACATAATGGTGACTCTCGAAACGGGTTTTTTATAGATCCCTAACTAGCACACCTACTTCTTGGAGGAGACATACCTTCATTGCTGTTTCATTGATCAAGTTCTCGCTGATGATGGTGGCGGTACCCAAGCTGGAGCTGGCAATCTTCGTGGCTGTTGTGTTCATTGGCTTCACAGGGTGAAGTCTAAAGAGAAGGGGAGAGGATCCTTAGACCTTCGGTGATGACAAAACCGAGACACTGTCCACCTCACGGACGGCAGCCGGTGAGACAGACAAGAGGGCAAAGTGGTTATGCGCTCTGTCCACACGTCCAGTCCGGCAGACGCCGGTGTCCCTGCGGAAAGGAGGGGGGTCAGCATGAGGCAGCCATGTGCAGGCCCACCGTGCGCACCAGGAAGCCAGGTGTCCCGACGTTCTCACCAGACCCTTGGTCTCATCAATGTCAGAAGAACATTAAACCCAGCCTCTTATTCTTGAGGCGGCTACAGCCTAGGACCCACACCGGTGCGAGGGGTCCTATAGAGCCTCCTGCTCCTCAACAGTAAAAAAGAGCCGGGAACAAACACGCCAGCTTCACCTCAAAGTAAGCTCTCAACACTGCTCCATTCTACCCCTCCGCCTCGGCTGGTTTCTGAGGCCAGGAAGATACCAGGACATCGCTGCAGTTTCAGACCCCCAAATCTGTGCAGAACAATTCCTAAACCCTCTGTGAAGGCTGTCCCAATGTTCTCCCTACAAATGCAGGGTGTCCTTAGGAGATATTCCCACCCTGGGGGTTGGGGTTTGGGGAGACCCTTTGAAAACAGGCCCTACCAGCAAAATGCGTGGCATATGCCGTCGGGATAGCCGTGCACTTAGAAAGCCATCACCTCAGCAGGCGAAAGGCAAAGGGTTGGGTTGGGGGGTGGGCCTCACTCCCGCGGGCAAAACGACCTTCCCCAACTCTCACCTGTGCTTGGCTGACCCCGTTCCCGCGCTCGTGCTCGGCTGAGCTGAGATAGGAAGTGTCTCTGAGGGTGAGACCCAGGCCTGAAGAAGCGGCTTCCTCTTGCCAGAACTTTCCACTTTACCAGCGGGGCCCTCTGCTGTGGCCTTTTTTTGAGATTCTGCTGTACTGGTGTGGTGAGTGTCAGCGTGTGGGTAGCCAGGGAAAGAGTATGTAATAGGAAAGTTCTCAGAAAAGGAGGGACTGGCTACAGGAGAATCCAGGGCTGGATCAGGAGGCTGGCTTGGCCTCCCATTTCCCATCAGCTTTCCCCTCTCGCCGCCACCAGGACCTGGCAGCTGTTTATCCAAGCGTGAGCTCTTGCCAAGATCTGGCTTATGAATTCCTGAAGCTGCCGTTGGTTCTGGAGAGGCTGCCGCAGATGTTTTGGGTGCTTTTGACCTGGAGTCATGTGGACCCTCTGCAGGCGCTGCCCAGCCATCTGCTTCACCCCTTGGCCCCTTTTCCATCTCAGGACAGGCAGGGGATAGGCTCAAGGAGGAAGGTCCTCCTTCCGGGGCTGCCACCTGGGCTGGCTCTCCATTGTCTTCAACCTGATCCACTCTCTCATCATCTGATGCCACTTCAGGAATGGAAGGAAGGGTTAAGCCCAGGTCAGCCACGACTGGAGTGTTAACTCCTGGGGTAGAGTGAAGGCCACTCAGGGGCTTGGACAATAAACCTTCGTGATCACTGGCTTTGCTCTGATTTGGGGCCATAAGTATATCTTCTGGCTCGATCCTCAAGAGCGGAATATCTTTCCCTGAGCCTGCTTCACTCATGGGGGCTTCTGAGCCCCTCTCCTCGCAAGACGGGCCGGGAAGGGGGCCTGCCACGGAAGCCGGCACACCACACTTCGCTGCTGGGGACACAACTTCCCTCTCTGCGGCCTCAGCAGACTCCCCGTCTGACATATTTCCAGCAGCGACTCCCTTGTGTGTCAGCTCCCGGGGATGGCTTCTGTCCTCTTCCACTGACCTGGCGCCCTGCTCTAGCTCCTCTTGTGTAAAGAGCTGCTCAGAAAATGACACATGCTTCCTGATTTTCTTTCGGCTCTCACCCACATTCTCCTCATGTCTCTGCATCATGGAGCCAAGAGGGGGAGCTGATTCTCCCATCTGAAGAGGGGGCACCGCTTCCGTCATTGCAGAAGTCATGCTGCCTTCCTGAAGTCTGGTCTCCCCAAAGGACACAGACGGACTCTCTGAGTCTGTGCTTGCCCTCATGGGATGCATCCCTGCTGGGCTTTCAATCCGGCCACTTTGGAGTAAAAGGCTGAATGTTACTTCTTGGGTCTCTTGAGATGAAGGGACAGAGTCTCGTTCTGAGGTGGGAAACCCCAGAACTTCTTCCTGGTGCCCCATTTCAGACTGCTTCACGAGAGACTTTTCTGAGGCATTACCAACAGTGCTCTCTGGGCCTATGTCACTGGTCTTTGTGGGAGAATCTTCTGTCCCTTTATAAGCTGGAGTGGGTAGCTTTCTGGAAAGTGACCCCGAGACACCAGAAATGGTCTTTGGAACTTGTATTAAACTCTCCCTTGGCAATTCTGCCTTAAGGGGCAAAGATAGTTCTTCCGGACTGGCCTGGCCCTTGTCTGTGGAAGGCCAGTTCTCAACCGGC
>RCUC01043768.1:0-12177 GCA_003697995.1 Taxidea taxus jeffersonii
TTTTTTTTTTTTTTAAGAGAGCCTGTCTTGAGATGTTAGAAAGTTTTTCTCCCCCCTCCCCTTTTTTTTTTTTTTGGACAGAGACAAGAGAGGGAACACAAGCACAGGGGAGTGGGAGAGGAAGAACTAGGCTTCCTGCTAAGCAGGGAGCCTCATGCAGGGCTTGATCCCAGGACCCCAGGATCACCACCTGAGCAGAAGGCAGATGCTTAACGACTAAGCCACACAGGCGCCCCAACACAAGGTTCCTAATGGCTTCCTCTGGAAGATAGGGAGGGCTTAGAGAGGCTTCTCAGATTCAGTAATACTTAATTTCTTCACCAGTTCACAGGTGTTTACTTGAGTATGATTCTTTGAAATATACTGTGTTTTCATGCAGTTTCATGTGGATGCTGGATTTCACAGCACACCCCTTAAGGATAACAAGGGATTGCAAAAACCAGGCCCCAAAAAGCTTGAGTCGGTGCTAAGAACAAAAACTTTAAAGATCTCTCAGAAGGCAGGAAGGGAGAAAGCTGCAATCAGAGAGACCACCGTGCCTCTGGAAGACAGACAAGGCCATGGAACCTCAGAATTCTTGGTTTTCCCCAAGAAGGAGCAAGAGCCATTGGAAATGAAGCAATAATCAGATTGTAGCTGAGGAAAGCATTCCCTCGAGGCCCACCAGTCCTGCCGGGTAGCGGTCAGCCCAGAAACACTTTCACGTTGGCCGTGGAATATGTTTCTGAGCCTGTGTTTAAACACAGTCATGTTTGTTGTTCTGGGAATTGAATCAAAATCACAGAGCTCCTCTGAAAAGACCTGGCTGGGTATAATTGGCCTGTCCAATTTTCTGTTTCCAGCTCTATTCATTTCCCGCGTGCGGCCCACTCCATCTGGGGACAGAAGCGGGCTCCATGGCCAGACACCACCACAACATGCTTGCCCTCTCAAATCTGGCTTGGAACAGGCAAGACAGTTAAATATTTGGGGTGCAGAGGGATTTCAGGCTGCCGGCAAATGAAGAGTAAGAGCTGGGCCCGCAGGCTCTGTTGACAAAGCAAGTGATTAACAACAGTTGTGAAAGCGTCCTGAGCCGGCCTCGGATTTGGTGACCTCGCTAGACCACTCCGAAAATGGGGACAAGATGGCCTGTGGGACCCGAGAGAGAAGGAAGATGGGGGAAATATTTATCATATTAATATTTAACTATCTTGCCACACGTGGGGAATGAATAGAGCTGGAATCAGAACATTGGACAGGCCGATTATACCCGGTGGTGGGGGGTAGGTCCCTGTTCTCAGTGGCTTGCGGGGACCTTTCCACGTCACAGGTGATGGGGAGACGCAGGGGGCCAGGACAGCACCCGGGGGACACGCAGCCCCAGAGCTGAGGCAGTGAGGAAGGGGTGAGGCCCCAGGTGGAGGCTGGCCCACCCCACACAGCCCCGCCACAGCCGTAGAGAGCCACCTCCCTCTGAAGCTGGCAAACACTCCTCACCAAGAATTGTGCGGAAGCCTCCCAGGATCGAGCCCCTTGCCAGGGGTTAATGGAAGCCAAAGCATTTCCTTTGGTTCTGAAATAATCTCGCCAAGGTGTTTAAATTATCTGTCAAGAAAATAGATAGCGCCCTCAGAAGAGTCTTCTGCACTGCATTTTTTCCCGTTCCACTACGCTGCCAATTGCTTGCCTTCCAGACTGATCTGCTTGCTCAAAAACCACTTGAAATGAGAAGAAAATTCACAAGGGCTCCCTCATGCTCTCGTGCTGTAGTGGGGTTGGCGGAGAGGTCAGGTGGGAGCTCTATCTTGGCCGAGGCTTGATTTCCAGCCCATCTCCTGATGAAGCACAGGCCTGGCCCCAGTGTGGGGAGCCCGCCAGTCCTCAGCAGTACCCAGGAAACAGGAGACTGTCCAGATGGGATGAGCTGGGGCCTAGAGGATGGGGAGACAGCCAGGCTTCCCAATACACACACACCCACACACACCCCAGAGGTTTTAACCTAGTATCCTTTTTTTTTTTTTTTAAATTTTATTTATTGTTTGACAGAGAGAGACAGTGAGAGAGGGAACACAATGACAGGGGAAGTGGGAGAGGGAGAAGCAGGCTTCCCTTGGAGCGGGGAGCCTGATGTGGGGCTCAATCCCAGGGCGCTGGGATCACGACCTGAGCCGAAGGCAGACGCTTAACGACTGAGCCACCCAGGCACCCCCAAGTAGTACCCTTTAAAAATCTTTATCCTTTAAAACACAAATACTCCCAGGAGGGGTTTCACTTAGCTTTCTGGAACATGTCAGTCATGAGTTAGCACTTCCGAGGGGTAAGTGGAGCTGCTCAGAGGCCTTTGTTGGTGCGGGATGGCTAGGTTTCACCCTCCAGGCCCTTGGTGGATGGATATAGGGAAGGCCATCAGAACAGAACGGCTCCTGAAGGCAGGGCATGAAACATGGTCTGAAACGTGGCCCTCAGTCTGGGGTGGATTTATGCCATGGGCCACTCATTTGCAAGCACATTCGATCTTTTCTTCCATGGCTCTGCCTTAACACAGAGGCGGTGCTGAGTGAATGTTGTTTGAATTAATATCTGCTCCGTCTTCAGAGGCTGATTATAAGCGTCATCTTGATGAAGTTCTAGAACATAGGTGAAGTTCGGTGGGGTGAGGTCCGGAGCCGATGACCAAGGAAGAATTCTTGAGACATCTTTAGTGCAAAATGGTGGTTTATTAAAGCCCAGGGACAGGACCCGTGGGCAGGAAGAGCTGCTGCCCCGGGTTGTGAGGGACGGCAGGTTATGTACCCTGCGGTTGGGGGAAGGTGAGGGGGAGGGAGGCTTCGAAGGGAGCTTTCATATGCTAAAAAGGGGCTACAAGGTGCCGGGATACCAGAGGTCTTGCGGCTTGATCAATGTTGTCTTTCTCCTTTAGACAAGCCATTAACATCAAGATAGTTGGGAGATTCCTGGTGGAATGTCACATTCCTCCTATAAAACATCCTTGTCAATGAGCTTTAGGTTTAGAAGAAATTTAACTTTATTTTCATTTCCTTCCGCCTCAGCCTCCTTTAGTTTTATGGAGGGGAGGGTGATGTTAGGGCTTTAGGAACTGAGTTACTCATCTCTGGAAGTTAGGCTATTGATAAGTTAGTTTCTTTGTTGTAAATCACTAGGACATTCGTAACCCCAGGGAGACTCCTGTCTTGCAGGACTGTGATCTCTGCAAATTAAGTATTTGTTTTTCTTTTATGGCAGCCAGGAGTGCACGAGGGATGTCAGGCATGTCACTGAGGTGGGGTGGGGGGAGAGGGGGTGTAAGGTGCCAGCTTTTGCCTTGTCCTCAGCCAGCCTTCCGCTCCCTCATCATTCTTTCTGATGTAAGGGAAGCCAGCAATGAGGAAAGGTAGCCACTCTAAACTCAGTTTGTACCAAGAGCAAAAATGGCAAGGAAAAGAAAAACATTTTCAAAACAAGAGAGAAATAGGGAATGAGGGAGGGAGGAAGAGAAAGAAAAAAAAACTCAGAAAATCGTGTATTTCGGTATGACAAAACTTTCTCCTAGTTTTAATTCTGCTGGTTGTCTTAAAGGGCCAGATAAGTGTGTACCTACATATAGAAGTTTTTAAATATTTAAGGCAGTATTTGTCTAATTGATTATATTACAATAGAGACAATGTCTGTTAACACCCCTTGGTCTCTGAGAATGAGGAGCCCAGTGCTTTTTTTTCAGCCACTTTTTAAAACTTATTTAAAATCAGTTAATTAACATACAGTGTATTAGTTTCAGAGATAGAGGTCAGTGATTCACCAGTTGTATGCAACACCCAGTGCTCATCATCCCTCCTAATGCCCATCACCTGGTTACCCCCTCCCTTCCAGCAACCCTCGGTTTGTTTCCTATGATTGAGAGTGTCTTATGATTTGTCTCCCTCTCTGATTTTTTTTTCCCTCCCTTCCCCTATGCTCTTCTGTTTTGTTTCTTACATTCCACATATGTGTGAAATTATATGACTATTGTCATTCTCTAATTGACTTATTTCACTTAGCATAATACCCTCTAGTTCCATCCATGTCATTGCAAATGGCCAGATTTCTTTCTTTCTTTTCTTTTTTTTTTTTTTTTTTTGGATGGCTGAGTTGATATTCCATTGTGTATATATACCACTTCTTCTTTATCCATGGTTTGGCTATCGTGGACATAGCTGCTATAAACATTCGGGTACATGTGCCCCTTTGGATCCCTACATTTGTATCTTTAGGGTAAATACCCAGTAGTGCGATTGCTGGGTCATAGGGTAGCTCTATTTTCAACTTTTTGAGGAACCTCCATACTGTTTTTCAGAGTGGCTGCACCAGCTTGCATTCCCACCAACAGTGTAGGAGGGTTCCCCTTTCTCCACATCCTCTCCAACACCTGTCATTCCCTGACTTGTTAATTTTAGCCATTCTGACTGGTGTGAGGTGGTATCTCATTGTGGTTTTGATTTGTATTTCCCTGATGCCGAGTGATGTTTCATGTGTCTGTTATAGCCATTTGGATGTCTTCTTTGGAGAAGTGTCTGCTCATGTCTTCTGCCCATTTTTTAATTGGGTTATTTGTTCTTTGGGTGTTGAGTTTGATAAATTCTTTATAGATTTTGGATACTAGCCCTTTATCTGATAAGACATTTGCAAATATCTTCTCCCATTCTGTCGACTGTCTTTTGGTTTTGTCGACTCTTTCCTTTGCCATGCAGAAAAAGCATTTTATCTTGATGAGGTCCCAACAGTTCATTTTTGCCCTTGCTTCCCTTGCCTTTAGCAGTGTGTCTAGCAAGAAGTTGCTGCAGCTGAGGTCAAAGAAATTGCTGCCTGTGTTCTCCTCAAGGATTTTGATGGTTTCCTACCTCACATTGAGGTCTTTCATCCATTTTGAGTCTATTTTTGTGTGTTGTGTAAGGAAATGGTCCAGTTTCATTTTTCTGTATATGGCTATCCAGTTTTCCCACCACCATTTGTTGAAGAGGCTGTCTTTTTTCCATTGGACATTCTTTCCTGCTTTGTTGAGATTAGTTGGCTGTAGAGTTGAGGGTCCATTTCTGAGCTCTCTATTCTGTTCCATTGATCTACGTGTCTGTTTTTGTGCCAGGACCATACTGTCTTGATGGTTACAGCTTTGTAATAGAGCTTGAAGTCTGGAATTGTGATGCCACCAACTTTGATTTTCCTTTTCAACATTCCTTTGGCTAATTCAGGGTCTTTTCTGGTTGCATACAAATTTTAGGATTATTTGTTCTAGCTCTGTGGAAAAAGTTGATGGTATTTTGATAAGGATGCACTGAATGTGTAGATTACTCTGGGTAGTATAGGCATTTTCATAATATTTGTTCTTCCAATCCATGAGCATAGAATGTTTTTCCATTTCTTTGTGTCTTGCTCCATTTCTTTCATGAGTACTCTATGGTTTTTCTGAGTGCAGATCTTTGGTTAGGTTTAGTCCTATGTATGTTATAGTTTTAAGCCACTTTTTGCTTTTGTTGAGACAATCTGGAATTTTGGGTCAGAGTCTCTTCTGTTAACTGATTATTTTATTTTTTTAAAGAGGTTTTATTTATTTATTTGACAGAGAACATGAGCAGGGGGGAGGAGCAAGGGAAGAGGGAGAAGCAGGCTCCCTGACCCCCATGTGGGGCTCCATCTCATGATTGCCCGGATCATGACCTGAGCCAAAGGCAGACGCTTAACCGACAGAACCACCCAAGCACCCATTAGCTGATTATTTTACATCTACATTTTAAGCATCATTTCCTTCCCATTTTTATCATTTTGTAGTTATATGTGCCCAGTTATTTAGACTGAATTCTGTCTTTATTTCATTGATCACTGTTCATTTTCTGGTACCATGAGTTCCCCACTCAGGAGCTTTTTATTTTAATTCGTTTGTTGATCAAATGAACTCTACTTTTGAGCAATTTTTTTTTTTTTTCAGGAAAACTGGATGTACCTGTTTTCTATTTTTTGCTGATGTGACCCATAGTACCTTTTGAGGGCAAGAATCATAGCCATACTCCGGATCACAGAGATACCCCCTTACCTAGGGCAGGTAGAGGTTGTTGTTCTAGGGTTGAGGGCTGACAGATACCGCGGGGCTCCCTGGACTGCCTCTGTGTGGAAACAGGCCTAGTGGCCTACTCTGTGCCCCCACTTGCTGCTCACGCTGAGCAGATACACACGGTTGAGTCCATGCCACAGTCACACACGCTATATAAATGCTGAGTCTCCTTCCTCCTTGAGTAGGGCAGCAGGTAATCAAGCCGTTAGCCAGCACTTTAAGATATGATGGTCCCGATCTGGTTTGAACTAGTACTAAAAACGCATTTGTGTGTTACATTAGCACATCTCATGTCAACTTGCCTTGCTCGGTATCAGCTTGTCGCTGTTGGCTGTAATTATGGCTTTTCATACTCAGCTTATCACCACGGAAACCTGGTTAGAGGGTCCTGGCCAGCTGTCTTTGAGAGCAGACGCCCTCCAGCCAATAGCACACGATGCCCCCAGCCCTTCCTGCTTTCTGAGGGACCCAGTGCTGGAAGCCCCGGTTCCCTTTGAAAAACCATCAGGTTTTTCCCATCATCAAAATTCCGACTCCTGGGGTGCCTGGGTAGCTCAGTCAGTGAAACATTTGCCTTTAGCTCAGGTCATGGTCCCAGGGTCCTGGGATCAACTCCCACATCGGGCTCCCTACTCCATGGGGAGCCTGCTTTTCCCTCTCCCCTTGCCTCTCCCCCTCCCCCTGCCTCTCCCCCTGCTTATGCATGCTCACGCTTTCTTTCTCACTTTCTCCCTCACTGGGTCTTAATTTACAAAAGTGACTAAGTGACAACACAGAGGCAAATGCCCTTGAAAGAACAATCTATTGCATATAGTTCCCAAGAGAGGGGGCACGCCACACACAGGTCATATGGGGAAGCACCAGGTTCAGTCGGAGGCAGGAAGGAGTGAGGGTAAAGCCTAGTCCAGGGCCTTTACTGGGGTTTCTACGGGAAGGGCTGGGACGCCTGGGTGGCTCAGTTGGTTAAGTGGCTGCCTTCGGCTCAGGTCATGATCCTGGTGTCCTGGGATCGAGTCCCACATCGGGTTCCTTGCTCAGCAGGGAGCCTGCTTCTCCCTCTGCCTCTGCCTGCCACGCTGTCTGCCTGTGCTCGTTGGCTCTCTCTCCCTCTCTCTCTGACAAATAAATAAATAAAATCTTTAAAAAAAAAAAAAAAAAAAGGAAGGGCAAGGCAGGGCAGGGTAACTGTCTTTGGATTGGCTATTTGAAGCAGTTTAGGGAGGCGCTGGGGCATACGGGGTGGCCCTGGCTGATTTAGGGCAGGGGGATACTGGCTGGGTGGGTGAGGGTCAGCTAAGGCAGTGTTTGGCGGTGTGGGGACAAGGGCTTGTCACATGACCTTGCAATGTCTTTGGCCAGTATTTTGGCCACGTGTTCAATGGATACCAAATAGACAAATACAGAATCTAAGAAAAGTTAGAACACATTGTCCCTAAGTTAGTTCAAGTTGAGGAATGCAAAAATAGCATTTGATTTAGCAAACCCATGTATGATTTTTTCAGAGGTTGAAGAGGGCAGGTCCCAGACCAGACTGCATGGGCTCCAGTCTATGTTCTTGTCTTCCCTGTTCTCTCTGCACTGGGTGTGTCCTCGTCTGTAAAATAGAGTCACACTGATACGGACAGGGTGGGATATTGGTGAGAGTTAAATAAGTTACTGCATATAAACTCCTGAGAACGGTCCCCAACACATACAAAGTGCTCGACAATTACTGGGGATTTACCTTCTTAATTTTTTGTGACCATTAAACACCTCAGGGTCAGATGGCATGTGAAGACCACATTTTTTTTTTTAAGATTTTATTTATTTATTTGTTATAGAGAGAGAGAGCAAGCACAGGCAGACAGAGAGGCAGGCAGAGGCAGAGGGAGAAGCAGGCTCCCTGCGGAGCAAGGAGCCCGATGTGGGACTCGATCCCAGGATGCTGGGATCATGACCTGAGCCAAAGGCAGCCGCTTAACCAACTGAGCCACCCAGGCGTCCCTAAAGATTTGTTTATTTGGGGCGCCTGGGTGGCTCAGTGGGTTAAAGCCTCTGCCTTCGGCTCAGGTCATGATCCCAGAGTTCTGGGATGGAGCCCCGCATCGGGCTCTCTGCTCAGCAGGGAGCCTGCTTCCTCCTCTCTCTCTGCCTGCTTCTCTGCCTACTTGTGATCTCTATCAAATAAAGAAATAAAGTCTTTAAAAAAAAAAAAAAGATTTGTTTATTTGCCAGGGAGAGAGCATCAGCAGGGGGAGCGGCAGGCAGAGGGAGAGGGAGAAGCAGACTCCCTGCTGAGCAGAGAGCCCAATGGGGGGCTCGATCCCAGGACCCCAGGATCATGACCCGAGTAGAAGGTAAATGCTTAACCGACTGACCCACTCAGGCGCCCCTGAAGATCACATCTATGATAATTATCTTGACCCCTACATCCCCCAAATGAAAATTACCATGATCCAATGAATTCCTTTTGAATTTTTCATTTCTGTGCCATATTTTAATTGACCTGGTATTTAGATCATGACTTTCTGGTCTGAGTTTCAATTTTCCCTGAAGGATTTTACTGATTTTTTTTCCTCAATGACAAATGAATAATGAAACGCTATGCCCTTTTAAAAAAAAAAATCTTATTAATATGGTATTTATTTGCCTTCCCTCTGTCAAACCCTAAGCCAACCACTTTCTGCGGGCTGCCTGGGGAGGTATAGGAAAAGGAGCATACAGGGCAGATGACACTCAGGAGAAAGACTTGTGGGAGGTGGAGACTGCTCCTTCAGCTGGTGAAGAGGATGAGAAAGGCCACCAGCAGGCAAAAGAACCTCATGGCCTCCGAGACCGCAAAGCCCAGAATGGCATAGGAGAAGAGCTGTTGCTTCAGACAGGGATTCCTGGCCTAACTGATGATGAGGCTCCCCAACACGGCAGCCCCATCCCCAATGAACTTGGCTTCCCTGTTGATGTCCCTTGAAATGGCACTGGTTTGGAAGCTGTGGCTGGGAATAAGTGAGGTTAGGGGATGTGGGGCTGCCAAGCTGTTGAGGTTCGTATAGGGTACCACATCTGTCAGTGTCCCCCGTGCTTCTAGCCCCACTGCAGACGGTGAGAGGTGCTCCTGTCCAAGAAGAGGGTGGAGATGAACTTTGTACAGGCAGACATTGCAGGGAGTCAGGGCTGTGGCAGGAGAGCTGCTCCCAGGGCAGAGAAGACAGAGAACGAAATGTTATGCCCCTTTACAGCTTTTTTATTTTACCTTCTGTTGTGCAGAGCCGTCTCTTTTGCTGTCAGAAACCCCTATAGACCCTCTTCGGGCTCCAGCCTGCACTGGTTACTGAGAGCCTACCTCATGGGACTTCCTTCCACCACCCTCCAGAGCTGGAAACACTGTTTCTAGGATCTTGTGTCTTTCTCTTTTTTGTTTTTCACCTGCATTTTGCTGGAGCCCATCCTTAAGTAGCCTCTTAAAAAGAGAACATATAAGGAAAACTTGGAGTCCTTGCAAGTCTAAAAAGTCTCTACTTCACTCTCATGTTCAATTGATAGTTTGGCTGATAGAACACTAGATGCATACCTTTTTTCAACCTGTGTTGCCAATGATAAGTCTGATGCTGTTCTGATTCTGGTTTCCTCGTAGGTCTATTTCTTTCTGGAAACTTCTAGGATCTTCTTTTTTATACTTGGAACTAAATGATATTATGAGTATGTAACTATTACTTTTTTTAACTTTTCATTTTTCCTGCCTTATATTCAATAAAATTCCTTCAGATTAACTGGAGACACATGTTCTTCTTTAGGTCCAGGAATTTTTTTTTTTAAATTTCTCTTTCTGGGAAGTCTATTATTAGGAATTAGATCCCTCAAATTGAGCATTTTTATTCCCTATCACTTCTTTTACATTTTTCAGTTTCATTCTCTTTGTGTTCCACATTCCAAATTTCATCATTTTTCTTTTTCAGCCTTTATTTTATGTTTTTATATTTCCACTTTGTATTTTTAACTTCTAGGAGCCTTTTCTTCTCCAGTTGTTGCTTTTAAGTCCCTGAATTTAGCTTTCCTACTTTAGTCAATTAGTTATCAACGTACCTGATTATTTCTTTTTCTAGAACAGTCTAAATAGAGGATGGACCTCCTGCTGGAGGTCTGGAGCCTTAAATGGCTTAAAACAAGCATTTCTTTCCTCTTGAATCTGCAGTGTGGGCTGGGTACAGCAGGGAGGTTCTTCTGCCAAGGCCTCCCAGGGTCATCCAAGGGCTGCAGTCACAGACCATTCAACTGGGGGAGGGGTCTGAGAAGGCTCCCTTCTCTGTGGTGGTGCTGGCTATGGCTGGGGTGGCTCCGTTCTTCTTCATATGGCCTCTCATCTCGTACACTGGGCAAGGCTGTCTCACAGGATGACTACAGTGTTCTAGACAGTGAGAAGGGAAGCTGCCTGGCCTCTCGAGGTGTGGCCAGAAGTCCCGTGTTCCCACCACCATGATCTGTTGGTCAAAGTAAGTCACAAGCCTAGAGCAGATGTGAGGGGTGGGGAAACAGACCCCACCTCTTGATGGGAGGAAAGGATAATAATTGGGGGCCATTTTTTAAGCTTGTATAACCTCCCGGCTTCTCACTCTGTCTTACTCTGCTCAGGCTGCCATAACAAGAGAGCACAGAAAGAGGGCTTAAACAGCTAGATTTACTGCTCACCCTCTGGAGGCTGGAAGTCCCAGATCAGAGCTCTGGCAGAGCTGGTTCCCACTGAGAGCACTCTTCCTGGCCTGCAGATGGCTGCCCCCTCAGGGTGTCCTCCCACAGATGCGAGAGAAGAAAGCTCTCTGTTGTCTCTTCTGAGGACATGAATCCCATCACAAGGGACCCACCCTTATGGCCTCATCTAACCCTAACTACCTCCTGAAGACCCATCTCCAAACACTGCCTCCCAGAACATCAACATAGGAATTGAGGCGTGGGACCCACTTCACCTCTAAGCCAGGGCTTCTCTTAAGGAACTTGAGTTACATAAAGCCTTGAAATTCAGACGAGCTCATGGCCTCAGCTGGCAGATTTTGGTGTGCTTTCAGGCACTGGGGCCCTATGTGCATCCTACTATTACAAGATTTGGAGCTTTCAATCTGGTGCAGGAAACAGGCATATACATGGGTAGTCAGAACTGTATGTGCATTGCAGTGGGAGACCTGCACAGTTCTGTGGAAGCTTCTGGAAAATGTCATTTCCTAAAGGCTGGATTTCTTCATCCCAGCTCAGGGAGGGAAGAAGGAAACACGTACAAAGGCCTGGAAGCAAGAGCCAGCTTGATGTGGTCAAGGAGTGGGAGTGGCTGTGTCTGGCTGATCCCGAGGGCAGGGCAGAAGGAGGCAAGAGATGGGGCTGGTGAGGGAGGCAACCTGGTAGAGTTCTGGGGTCCTGTTGGCCATGCTGTGGAGTTTAGCTTGCCTGGTGGAGTTCCCAGGAAGTTGACATGCTGTGCGTGCGTGCATGAGTGTATGCATATGTGTTCAGGTAATGGGTTAGGGAAGGCTGTGCAGCCTCTCTGCCAGGTGGGTTGACCCTTTAAGAAACCCTTTTTTCAAGACCAAAGTGGAAGCAGGAAGACTTCTCTGTAACAGGCCATTTCCTGTGGCTTTTCAAGACCAGGCCAGCCTGGAGCTTGTTAAGCAGACAGCCCATGTTCTGTCCCGAGGATGATTCCTTTGCTTTGCCTTCCTCATTTATTCTTTCGATTTGTCAGTCGGCAACATTCTCGTGGGGCCCTGGGAATAAGAGGGTGGCTCGGGCACAGTCTTGCCCTTGGGCTCCCAGCTTCCTGGCTGGGCGAAGTGCTGGAGCTGCTGCATTCGCATGTGGCCTCCAGGAGCATGGCAGATGTGCTCTGTTTTGGCTTGAGGTGGTGCAGAAGTCTTCCAACCGGCAGTGTCACTGCCTTGGTGAGAGACAAGGATGAAGGGCATGTCAGGTGGAACAGTGTGTGCAAAGGCCGAAGACTGTACCTCTGCTCAGACCCAGGTGTGGACGCCTCACCTGAAATCATTCAAGGGCACTCCCGAGTTGTTTGGGAGGCAGGGAGAGGCAGGAGCACATGGAAGGGGTGGGGTAACGGGCAGGGACAGAAGTCTTGGGCCGTCCCTTGCCCATCCCCCCCC
>ML094618.1:0-35829 GCA_003697995.1 Taxidea taxus jeffersonii
TTATTTATTTGACAGAAAGAGAGGGAGAGAGAGCAAGCAAGCACAGGCAGAGGCAGAGGGAGAAGCAGGCTCCCTGCCGAGCAAGGAGCCCAATGTGGGACTCGATCCCAGGACGTTGGGATCATGACCTGAGCCGAAGGCAGCCGCTTATCCAACTGAGCCACCCAGGCGTCCCCGTCAGAAACATCTTTAAAATCTTCATCCTACTTTCCAGTTAAGAGCCCCCTGAGGTAAACACTACTCTGATTTCTACCATCATATACTAATATTTGCTCTTCTTAAATTTCACATAAATATAATATGGTATATAATGTTTCTTTTTAACATTAATGTAAATAAAATGCAGTCACATTTTCCAGGTAGTAGTAGTATGTTCTTTTCATTGTTCCCTCACATGAATTTATAGCAATTAATTTAAACATGGCATAGTTGGCCATCTGTGTTATTTTCAGTTTTGTGTATTACATGCAAATTTTTATAAAGTTTTTTACATGTCTTGCAGTATGGATATCAAATATGCACTGCATCCTTTTCTTTCTTTCCTTCTTTCTTTTTTTTTAGAGAAGGGAGAGAGGGAAAGAGAGAGAGATAGAATCTTGAGCAGACTCCACATCCAGCGTGGAGCTGGATGGGGGTTTGATCTCTCAACCCTGAGGTCATGACCTGAGCTGAAATTAAGAATTGATACTTAACCGACTGAGCCACCCAGGCACCCCTGCACATACTTCTTTTGTGTGTGTACGCTATGGTGGGATTCCTGGGTAGTAGAATTGTACACACACATGTGAATGGGCACATGCACACACACCTCCCAAGGACAAATATTCTCAGAGATATGACTCTAAATCTATAATGAGTAAGATAATCAAAAGTCATTTACTAGGTTACTCCAGTCTTCCATGACATATACTAGGCATGACTGCCTCATAATGTATTAGGCAGATTGTTTCCTAGTATAAGTCATATTTAACATGATAATGAAGATAGTCTTGGTTCCTTTATTTCATTACTTACTACTCACCTGTGTCTCTCAAATTTTACACATCTGGGCATGCTTTAGATCACAAAGGGCCATAATATTACCATGAATGCCTCTTAACTTCCATTCTTTTACCTAGGAAAATTCAGTGAGGAAAACTTGGGATGTCAGTAATTCTTAACTAAGGACCTATGTAGTCTTTTGTCTCTGAATAGGAGAGGAGCAGTTGTGTGGTACCATCATAAGAGATGGTTTACTTCTGGTTACATAAGGGTCATATAAGCATGTATAGTAAAAGGAATAAGGCATTTTCCCAAAAGAGGTGTTCTTAATTTCTGGAAAGTGATAGCCTAAAATAATGAGGCATATTAATAACTGCTACAAGAATTATTGGGGCTTTTAGTATTTTATGAAGTCCTACATTAGTAATACAGACTTTATAATTTCCAAACTTAGTGAACATGAAACTGTTTTTCAGAATACCTAGTAACATCTTTATGGAATCAGAGATTATTAGAGCTAAGTTTGAGAAATACATTCATTGGGATATGAGGGATTCCATGGGACCAAATGAACTGAACCCATTGTTTCTCTTCAGAGTGACTGGAGAAATTTCTGTTCAATAGTTTTTTACTGTGTGACTCATGTGTTGCCCTCCCTACAATGGGTACAAGGGGAGATAAACACAAGCTCAGGCCCTCCTCTACAGTTGTTCACAGGCATGAGTTGCTCTCACTTGTGCAAAAATCACCTTATTCTGGGCTATAATCACAGAGAAACTTTCTTACCTGGAAGTGTACCTAGGAGTAATATCCCCCTGGGGCTAAATTGTTCTTCTGTTTCTTTATGAATGCAAGTATGCATCTCCCTTACTTCTGACCAGCATTTATCAGAGTGCTGGGTTTTAGAATTATAAGATACTATACTTGGATACTACTTTCTATTTTTTTAAAGATTTTGCATGTTCTGTATCTCATTTGAACCACACAATTCCTATGATTATTGGACAAGAGAGAGATTATTATTTCTGTTAGATATATGGAGAAATTGAGATAGGAAAATAATACGGAAATTAGCATGGCAGAGTTGGAAAATAACTGAATGAGGAATGAGAAAACCCATGCCCTGGTTCCCTTGCAGATATTAACTGACTGTATGACTTTTGCAGTTATTTACCCGTTTCTCTTTTGAAATAATAAAATCTGTTCTTTGTACTGTTGGGGTTGTTGAGTGACTTAAAATGCAGATAAAATATTTTGCAATAGTGTAAGCACTAAACAAGTGTGAAGTATTCTTATTAACTTGTTCACAGCTCTACACTTGATCAGAGATGCAATCATTATGAGAAACCAACCCTCATGGACGAATCTTGTGCTTTCTTTCCACAATAAGATATGGGAAGTCACACAAATACAAAGGCTCAGATGTCTTTCTGTTTTTCCTGATTTTGTGCTGGAGCTACAGTAGCCTGAGCAAACTTTTAAAATGTGAAAATATTTGTCATGTCATTCCCCTGCCTAAAACTGTTCTGTGACTTCCCAATACACTAAAAATAAAATCTACAATCTGTTCCATGATCTACAAGACCAGGCTTGATCTAGCTGATACCTATCTTACCAACTTCTATTTACTATTCCTATCATTTACTACCCTTCAGATAGATATTTTATTTCCTTGAATTCTCCAAGCTTTTTCCTATCTCTAGAGCTTTTGTACACGCTAGTGCCTCTGTTTGAAATGACCCCTCTGCCTTCACCTGGCTAATGGCTCCTCATATTTTACATCTCAGTTTAAATGTCACTTCTTCAGAAAGGACATCTGTGTATGTTATATATATCATGACATTTTCTCTCATTTTTTCTCTCTTTTTAGAAATGTCATAGTCTTCAAAATATTTATTAAAAAAACAAATGAAAGATCTTTTTTAATGTTTGCTTTCCCTGATGTGCTCTAAACGTCATGAAGGCAAATACTTTATTTATGTATTGTTTATTGGCTATGCACAATGCTTATTACAGTAACTGACACATAGTAGCCACGCAATAATGTTTGTTGGATTGGTTGGGTGCATACTTCTTTTTATCAAAAACATCAATGTTCTCTTTTGATAAAAGAAGAAATACAATTTCCTGAGGGCAAGCTGTGACTAAGCCTTTATTCTGAAAAAATAATCATAAATAGTATCAAATATTTTGAGATCACATTATGAATCTTTTAATCTGTGGTCCCCATCTGAAGCATACTAGTAAGTCCTTCATCCCTAACAGCTCACTGGCAGCCACCATCCACTTTTGTCTTTACTATTAGTTCTTACTTCTCCAATTTCACAAAAACATTGGGAGAAAACAACTCCTCCTGACAAATGTGCACCTGTTGGGCAAATGAACAGAGTCACCACCAATGGGAAGGATATATTAACTGTAGCATTTATATAGCATGCTATTTTTAAAGGAATTCTTGAGCATTAAATATTTCCCTTAATCACATGCCATTTTGATTCTTATAAAAACAACTAGAAAAAATAAAATTTTATTTGTATATTTACTTTGTAATAAATGGCACCAGAAGATGAAAATCCAATACTGAGTCATCAGCTAGAATTTCACTCTAGTCTTGGCTTTCTCTTCATGTCCCAGGGGACTACTCCTGCTTTCCAGATATTTTAGCTTGAATGAAACAAATGGCTCGTAGATCATGTCCCTGCTGGGGATATCTTGCAAAGACCTGCATACTTTGTTAAGCTTTGAGTCCATCTGTTGTCTTCTTGTGCCAACCCTAGAAATGAGCTGTAAAATATTTAACAGATATCTTCAATGCTTCTAGAGTCCCAGTAATACCAGGATATTAAGCTTTACATAATATCTTCTATATGAGGGGTAAAATTAGAAAGCAAACATTTTCAATTTTCATCTCTTCTTTTTTTCTTATCACTAATCAACAATTCAGCATAGTTGCAGGTCTCTGTTTATTTTACTTTACTTCCTCACTTCCTTAGCTTATGTATATATGTATTCATTCAGTCATGCATTCATTTTTCAATATTTTATTTTGAAACAATTTGAAATTAACTTAGTTATTGCAAGAATAGTACCGAGAGATCTCATGTGTCCTTCACTTGGCTTCCCCCAGTGACAATATCTAACAAAACCATAGTACAATTACCTAACCAGGAAACCAGCATCACTGCAACACAGATTTTATTCAGATTGTAACAGTGTTTACATTGATTCTTTTTTTGATGAATAATTGTGAAATATTATCATATGAATAGGTTTGTGTAGCCAGTACTATCATCAAGACACAGAACTGTTCCATCGTCCAAAAGAAATTCTTTCATCCTGTCCCTTTATACCTATACACTCCTGCATAGCCATATATATATATACATATATATGGCTATACACTCCTGGCAACCTGAACCCCTAACAAACATTGATCTGTTATCCACCACTATAATTTTGTTATTTTAAAAGTGTGGTATAAATGATATCATAAATGAGGTAATTTTTAGGAACTGGCTATGTATATATGTATGTATTACCGTTATAGTTAACACACAGTGTGATATTAGTTTCAGGTGTACAAAATAGTGGTTCAACACTTCCATGCATCACCCAGTGCTCATCATGACAAGTGTACTTAATCCCTATCACCTATTTGACCCATCCCACCACCCACCTCCACTCTGGTTAGTCATCAGTTTGTTCACTATCATTATGAGTCTATTTCTTGGTTTTTCTCTCTCTTTTTTCCCGTGTTTTGTTTTGTTTCTTAAACTCCACATATGTGTGAAATTATATGGTATTTGTGTTTCTCTGACTGACTTATTTTCCTTAGCATTATACTTTCTAGCTCCATCCATGTCATTGCAAATGGCAATATTGTATTTTTTATGGCTGAATAATATTCAATTGTATATACATACCACTTCTTCTTTATCCATTCATCCATCAATGGACACCTAGACGGCTTCCATCATTTGGCTACTGTAAATAATCCTGATATATACGTAGGGTTGCATGTATCCCTTTGAAATAGTGTTTTTGTGTCTGGGGGGTAAATACTTAGTGTGATTATTATGTAGGGTAGTAGTAGTAGGTAGTAGGTAGTAGAGTAGTTCTACTTCTAAATTTTTGAGGAAACTTCATACTGTTTTCCACAGTGGCTGTACCAGTTTGCATTCTCATCAATAGTGTGTGAGGGTTCCTTTTTTTTCTACGTGTTCTCCAACATTTGTTGTTTCTCGTGTTGTTGATTTTAGCTCTTCTGACAGGTGTGAGGTGATATCTCACTGCAGTTTTGTTTTGCATTTCCTTGATGATGAATGATGCTGAGCATCTTTTCATGTGTCTGTTGGTGATCTGTATGTCTTCTATAGAGAAACATCTGTTCATGCCTTCTGCCCATTTTTAAATTGGATTTTTTTTTGGATGTTGAGTTATATCAGTTCTTTATATGTTTTTGATACTAACCCTTTATCAGATATGTCATTTGCAAATATCTTCTCCCATTTGGCAGGTTGTCTTTTAGTTTTGTTGGTTGTTTCCTTTGCTGTGCAGATGCTTTTGATTTTGATACAGTCCCTATAGTTTATATTTGCTTTTGTTTCCCTTGCCTCAGAAGACATGTCTGGAAAAATATTGCTATGGCCAATGTCAAAGACATTACTGCCTGTGCTTTCTTCTAGGATTTTGATGGTTTCCTATCTCACATTCAGGTCTTTAATTCATTTTGCATTTACTTTTCTGTATGGTGGAAGAAGTGGCCCAGTTTCATTCTTTTGCATATAGCCAACTAATCTTTCTAACACAATTTGTGTAAGAGACTGTCTTTTTCCCATTGAATAGTCTTTCCTTCTTTGTCGAAGATTAGTTGACCATAAAATTGTGGGTTTATTTCTAGGTTTTCTATGTCATTCTATTGATCTGTGTGTCTATTTTTGTGTCAGTACTATACTGTTTTGATGACTACAGCTTTGTAATATAACTTGAAGTCTAGAAAAGTACAGCATACATTCATGATAAAAGCCCTCAACAAAGCCAGTTTAAAGAGAACATACCTCAACATAATAAAGGCCATATATGAAAAACCCACAGCAAACATCATACTCAGTGGGAAAATCTGAGGGCTTTCCCCCTAAGGTCAAGAATAAGACAAAGATGTCCACCCTTACCATTTTTATTCAACATAGTATTAGAAGTCCTAGCCATAGCAATTAGACAACAAAATGAAATAAAATCATCCAATCTGGTAAGAAAGAAGTAAAATTTTCATTATCTGCAGATGACATTATACTATATCTAGAAAACCCTAAAAGCACCACCAAAAAAACTATTAGAACTGATACATACATTCACCAAAGTCACAGAAAACAAAATCAATGTGCAGAAATCTGCTGTATTTCTATACATCAATAATGAAGCAGCAGAAAGAGAAATTAAGGAAATAATCCCATGTACAATTTTACCAAAAATAATGTCAACTATAAACCTAATCAAAAAAGGTAAAAGATCTTTACCCTGAGAACTATGAAACATTGATGAAAAAAACTGAAGAAAGCACAAAGAGATGGAAAGACATTCCACACTCATGGATTGAAAGAACTAATATTGTTAATATGTCTATACTACTCAAAGCAATCTACAGATTTAATGCAATCCCTATCAAAATACCAAGAGCATTTTTCACAGACCTAGAACAAACAATGCTAAAATTTATATGGAACCACAAAAGACCCCATATAGCCAGAGCAATCTTCAAAAAAAAAAAAAAAGACACTGGCATTTTTAAAATTCAGCATATAGCTGAGATCCAAACATGTTGTTGTATGTATCAATGTTTCATTTTATTGCTGACTAGTATTCCATGGTAGTCCAGTTGTAGGACATTTAGATTTTATACAGTTTTGGGCATTACAAATAATGCTGCTGTGAGTATTTCTATACAGGATGTTGTATGAACATATGTCTTCATTTCCCTTGAGTAAACATTTAGGAGTGGAGTTGCTGGGTCATCTGGTTAAGTGTATGTTTAATTTTGTTGAAACTGCTAACATGTTTTTCAGCGTGACTGTGCCATTTTCATTCCTACCAGTGATATATGAGTAATCCACTTCTCCCATATCCTTGCCAGAATTTCTTATTGTCACTAATTTCTATTTGAGCCATTATTTTAGGTATATAGTACTATCTCATTGTGGCTTTAATTTGAACTTCCTTAATGGCTAATAAATTTGAATATCCTTTCATGGGCTTACTTGGAATCTACGCATTCTCTTTGGTGATATGTCTTTTCCTGTCTTTAGCCCATATCTAATTAACTTTTTACTGCTGATTTTAGAGTGTTCTTTAAATGTTCAGGATAAAAGTCCTTTTGCTTGGAGGTGATTTGCAGATATTTTCTCCTAGTCTGACTTGCTTTTTCCCTCCATTAACAGGTTTTCACAGTGCAGTGGTTTTAAATTTTAATAAAATCTAATTTTCAATGTTTTCTTTTTATATCATGCCTTTGGTATTGAGTCTAAGAATTATTTGCCTAATCCTGAGCAATGAAGATTTTCTCTTATTTTTTTCTAAAAGTTTTATAGTTTTACACTTTACACTAGGAGTGTGATCCATTTTGAGTAAATTTTATTAAAGATGTATTTATTTATTTGGGAGAGAGAGAGAGAGCAGGTGTATCTGTGAGTTGGGGGAGGGGCAGAGGAAGAGGAAGATAATCCCAAGCAGACTCCTCGATCCCACAACACTGAGATCATGACCTGAGTCAAAATCAAGAGTCAGATTCTTAAGTGACTGAGCCACCAGGGCACCCCTTGAGTTAATTTTTATATGATCTATGAGGTTTAAGTTGAACCTTTTGTTTTTTTTCTTTTGAACCTATGAATATTCAATTGTTGAAAGGACTGTCTATCCTTCCTTCTTTGAATTGCTTTTTGAATCTTTGTCAAAAATCAATTAGCCATACATGTTTGGGTCTATTCTCCACTCTATTTGTTCCATTGATTTACACGTCTATCCACCTACCAATACCACATTACCTTGATTATTATAGCTATCTGGTGAGTCTCAATATCAGGTAGTATGATTCCTCTAAACTTAGTCTTCTTTTATTTATTTATTTTTAAATATTTTATTTATTTATTTATTGGACAGACAGAGATCACAAGTAGGCAGAGAGGCAGGCAGAGAGAAAGGGAGGAAGCAGGCTCCCTGCTGAGCAGAGAGCCTGATGCGGGGCTTGATCCCAGGACCCTGGGATCATGACCTGAGCCAAAGGCAGAGACTTTAACCCACTGAGCCACCAGGCGCCCCCTTAGTCTTCTTTTAAAATTGTTTTTATATTCTACATACTCTACTTTTCCACATAAATTTTAAAATCAGCTTATATATATCTACAAAAAATCTTGTGGGAATTTTGATGAGGGTTACATTAAACCTGTAGATCAATTTGAGAAGAATTGACATTTTTGCTATTCGGAGTCTTCCAATCCTTGAACACAGTTATGTCTCTCCATTTGTTTCAGTCTTATATTACTTTCTTCATACATGATTTGTTAGATATATACCTAAATATTTCAATTCAGTGATATTGTAAATGGTATTGTATTTTAAATTTTGATTTCCATTGCTACAACTTGATTTGTTCATTGCTAGTATATAAAAATATGATTTATTTTTATGCAAAAATCCGGAATCTATGCAATTGCTAAATTCCTTTGTTAATTCCAGAAGATGTTTTAAAAATAACTATATATATACATAAATATATGCATATACATACATACGTATAATTATTTTAAATATATATCCCTCTTTGTAGTTTTCTACATAGATAATCATGCAGCATGAATATTTTTGGCATCACATTAATACTACAACTTTGTGAATAGGGGACTTATAATGGTTTTCTCTTTTTTATAAACTCTTCAAAGCTTTTTAAATTTTGCTTTCTTCTTTAATTCTAAGGCTCCAAATCAAGTAATAACACTAGATAAGGCTTTGCGTCTCCAATTCAGTATTCCTAAATTGAAAATTCCTTCTCTCTCTCTCTCTCCTCTTTCATTTTGACCTGATTGTAGTATCAAAGGTTATCCTGATGCCAACTGTACATCTCTGCAGAAAAGTACTTTTGAAACATTAAAGTTTGGAGATAAGGACCTCATAGTAAAAATAAATACAGAGGCAAATCTTTCTCTCTTGTGAAAAATATAGCAAATAACTACAAGTCTCTTTCCAAATATAAAAATGTGTCTTTCATTGTTAGATATTATTACACCTATGAATGTATAAGACTTTCTTCATGATTATTCTTTCTCAAGATATTCTGCGTCTAACAGCAGAAATCATAGTTCTTCTCAGATGTTCTCATTAGGTGTCTTCTTTGCAGAAACAAAATTTATGCTAATATTTATCTCCTTAATACATTTAAAATTGTCAGTATGTACCCACCCAAATTTACTTATTGCAAACCAGCTTGTACTTGTTGGACAATTAAGTATTGCAGATGGGGAGTGTGGTTCAAATTTATTGCACTTATTTATGTTTGAGATTTTGTTGAGAGGCAGTCCCTTTTTGGAGGGCATCAAAACTTGACGAGATAAATTTGGGTATGTTAGTTCAAAAAGCTGGCTACTAATCGCCACCATTCCTTACTTAAAAATTACTAGAGAACATTTTCTGTCTTTCGGGTGATATAGGGTTCACAAGAGCATTTTTAACCTAATAAACATGGTTGTTTAATGTTTTTCTTTCCCAAGTGGATTAGTGACTTTTTAAAAATCCCACAGGAGAGATATACTATTCATTGGCTCATTGATATTTTTGCTGAACTATTCTTACAAACTTCTTGATGCCAAGATAGGATAAACATTAGTCTTCAAAATCCCTGTACAGAAAAGAGTTAGCATTCTTTTTCAGTCTATGTCATTTAACTCAGATGAACTGAAAAAGTACTTAACAACTATGTTTCTTATTTTTAAAATAACTGAGTTCTATGCAGTGTTAATTTTAAAGGACTTTTGCTGACAAAATCTTTTTATTTTAATTCAGTTAGTTCAAATTAGCTCAGGTGCCTCTGAGATAAAATCAGTATCAGCAACAGACTCAAGTGGATAGAATTGACATTTATTTTATTTTTTTAAGATTTTATTTATTTATTTAACAGAGATCACAAGTAGGCAGAGAGGCAGGCAGAGAGAGAGGGGGAAGCAGGCTCCCAGCCGAGCAGAGAGCCCAATGTGGGGCTCCATCCCAGGACGCTGAGACCATGACCTGAGCCGAAGGCAGAGGCTTTAACCCACTGAGCCACCCAGGCGCCCCAGAATTGACATTTAATAAGAAAATTTTGAAAGCAAAATTGGTCTGCAAACAAGTAAGAGTTGATATACATTTGTGTGATGTCAAAGTAGGACTTTGGGAGAGGGGCAGATATTTTATTTAGTAGGTAAACAATACTAAAGACAATGCGATAAACTCAAGTTAATGAATATTAATTCATGATGTATTTCACAGAAATTAGTCACCCCACATTCTGACAGATTCCTATTTACACTGGTTACTATACTTTTAAATGAGCAGTATTATCATTATTTTCCTCCCTTCAATTTTAATCCCCTGAGACAAAGTCCTAGCCCCTTTGCCCTAGTTCCAGCTTTACTTACAAGTCAAAATAAACATACATTAAGTAAAACTCAATCAATATCCTCAAGTTACTCTATGTCTTATCTGCACTCCACCAGAAGAGATCAGAATTTTAATTTTTAAAATGCAAAAAAAAAAAAGAAAGAAAAATTAACCCAGAGTAGTCAACCTGGAGTCAGCATACATTCACCCCAATTTCCTAAATCTACTTAATCTACATATAACGTTCTGAATAATGAGAATGGATCTTCAATCAAGATGATAGCCTTGAAAATTTCCTTAATTATAAAGTCAGGCTATTTGACTGGCACATTCTCCTGCTATTTGACTAGCAGGAGAGCTAGGTTCTTGTCTCATGGAGTCAAAGAAGAATCTCACGAACAAAGGAGAGTGAGTAAAATGATAGAGGTTTATTAAGCAAGGATAGAGATAAAGCTCTCACGAGTGAGAGGGGTCCTAACAGGGTTGCCACTGAGGGCTTTTAGCGATGGTCTTCTATAGAGGGCTAACCAGGGAACTTAAACCTGGTTAACATCCCTATTGATAGCACCACTGAGTAAAGACTAGTGATAACATCTTCAATGGCTTACTTCCTTTTTAGGGCCCCTTAATTCTTGGTTGGTCACAAGTAGCTGCTATTACAAGACCCCACCTCTGACACCTAGGACAGGATAGTCTGGTTTGTTCCCTTATCTCTGGTTTCCTTTCATCTCCTGCATTTTTAAATTTTGTGAGCCAGATCCTATGGCCCCTACCTATTTCTCCATACCTAGCCCTGCCTATCCCTTACTCAATCCCATGGAAGATTGGGAAGTGGGAGAAGAGCCTGTGCTATTTGAATATTAAAATAAAATAGGTGGAGGTGGTGTGTATGTAGGAGCAGGCTGTATATGAAAAACCTCTATACCTTTTGTTTAGTTTTGTGGTGCACCTAAAAGTGCTTTAAAAATAGTCTATTTAAAAAACAAATGGCATGTTCTATGAATCTTTCGCTCTCCCAAAGTTCAAATAATCAGAATCAAACTTCCAAAAGTATATGCCAGTTAAATATGGCTTTTCTTTTTTCTCTGTATTTCAAGTCAAAATGATAAATTACCAGCCTTCTGTGCTTTAGGTATGAGTCCCACATCAAGTACGGCTGATAGAGAATTCTACTGAATTCTACTGAAGGCTCATGAAGCTGTACAGCATTTGGCAGTGACAAATACATTCAGCTGACAGTAATAGAGACTCATCAACACTTGGATATTGAATTTCATTCAGCCGATACTCAAGTGAGGAATAGCTTCTAAAACACTTTTTCATGCACATATGTTTCTCTGCCAGTAAAGAAAAAGTCTTATGAGAATTTTTGACTACCTCATCAGCAGGTACAGAAAGTCTTCCTGTTTCCCAAATTTAGGAATCAGTTTTAGAAGTCTCAGTTGTGATATTCACTTCCTGACCCAATAACTTATTATGTCTTCTGTTTCTTGGCATTGCTTCTGCTCTAGCCTGGGAAGACCCTCTTTATTAAAAAGGGTATTAGTTAATGTCAAGGTAGCCTTTCAGACTTACACCATTTGAAAAATCAAAAGACATGGAAAAGGAGAGAGCTTTACTTCGATAAAAACAACAACAAGAAGAAAGCAAATATCTACTTGGGGAAAGGTTTCAGTAGGGTTGCTATATTTCTGTAGCAGAAAAAGCCCAATGTATAAATGATCCACATTTTCTTTCTATGGAACATTCTACGGGCAAAATGTTTGCCATATAATTCGTTTTGAAGATGGTAGTCAGAAGACTGATTTTTGTCAATATGCTCCAATCCTAGAGGTAAGCTAATTTCCATGGCAACAATGTCATAAAGAGAGTTAAGACTGTTTCAACGCAGTATGCTAGACTGAAACAATGTGCTGGATTAAAAGAATCAAACATAACTGTGAATAAAATTAGAAATAATTTTTAAGTCCTCTGTTTCTCAGAAAGCTTATGAATGTGTAGTGAAATTTTCAGGCAGTCTAAAGGAATATAGCCAAATGGAGGTTATGGCAGATGTTTTGTCTCCACTCATTAATATGGACAGAAACAGATTTTATCAATTGAATTCTATGCGTGCTTTCCATAATCCTGCAAACACCTTTCAAAGTATTGTACTTATATCGTAGTTCTAGGGTTGTTGAGGAGAGAAAATGCCTGGCATCCTTTGGAATTGGCATAGCCAATGTTTTTCAAAAGGGACTAAATTCCTGGCATCTTTCCTAAGCTTATTAAAGTGTTGTATTTGCCTTCCAAGTGTCACTTTTTAACCAGAACACTTGTAATTTTACCCGAACTCTATGACAGCTCCTGTTTTTTAAGATAGCAGAATTTTAATGTTTTGTACACATAACAAGGGAATAAATAGTCCCTCTTGAATAATTTTCATTTTTTCAGGATGAAGTTATTAAGTTATTAAGCAGAAAGCTTCAATAGACCTGCAGTCACTGTTTTAGAGATGGGAAAAAGAAATAATATTCAAGGTGATATGTCTAACTGCCATGAACAGCCACAGTAATAATACTCATTAACTTCAGGTGAAGGGCCACAGATTTTAAAATCCATTCCAATAATTGGGGGGAGTGGAAATCTATTCTAAGTGAATAGTTTTAAAGAGGTGTAGTTATGTTATGAGGATATGGGAAAAATACAAAATGAACTGATAAAATAATTCTCAGCCAAACAGATGAAATATGGAGTCAAGCCTATTAGAATGCCTTTGTCTGGAGAAAAAGAAGATAGCAGTTGCATTAAAGATATTCCATATGATGCAGAGAGAGAGGGAGAGAGAGAGAGGAATAGACAAATAGGTAACTAGGTGAGTAATTGTGGACTGCATTTGACCTACAGGGTAATGCAGTATGGAATATTGAGGTCCTTTATAATGGAAGTCTTCTACATTCCTATGATATTAATAAGCAGGGAGGTCGAATTCCTCTTTCATGTTGGGAAGCAAGATAAATTCACATGCTTCTAGGATTGCCCTCCATACTTCTCAAAGAGCCATTGAGGGTCTTTTTTAAGAGGAGAAAATTCTATTACCACTTGTTATAAGCATGAAGTAAAGTTTTCTTAGAGTGAGATTGGAAGTGATACCCTTTGGTACTCTTTCCCAATATTGTTGTTCACTATCTTCATACTGTCAAAGAAATTAATATGGGATGTCAGTGAAAGAAGTGAAAAGAATTAAACTACAACCAAGGCACCTGACCAATTTTGGGGTCCAGGTATATCCTTGGACAAGAAATTTCCTACCATGGATGAAGTCACAAAATCATGCCACTGTCTCTATATCTGAGCAAGACCAATGGGCACACACTAAGTAGTTCCACCCTTCTTTTGGCTACAAATGTGATGGCTCTGATAATACATATGAAGAAAGCTGCACTTCAGGTGTTAAGTATTGATACACTCCCTACACATATAAAAGGCAACAAACATCTTGCGGGTCTTACATTATGTACCTTACAAAAACCTTGGAGGTCAAATTGGAAGGGATTTCATTGACCACCTAGTTCAATCATCACATTTCTTACAGGTGAAGAGTCTTGGGAGGGGATTGTATGAGAGCATTGTGCTAGTTAGTGGTAGATCCAGGGCTGTATCCCCTATCTCCTGATTACCAGTCTGGCAAGATATCCCACATGACTAGAGCATTTCCCATTTTCAATGAAAGATGGCTTAAAAAAAATAGATGGCTTTTGTTTGTTTTTCTGTTCTTTTGTTTTAAAGAGTAACTTATATTCACATTCAGGAGGTCTAGTCAAATTATTTCATAGTGTTTCTTAGTGGTTACTAAATAAGTTGATAATGGTCACCATGTGTGAGCATCTACAAGGAGCTATTCTAAGTTAGTCTGCTTCAGTGGCTTCAATGTTGGGGTTAGTTACTGAAACATGATCTGTAATACAAACTTCTGTGTATGGTATATGCAGTCTGTGTCTTGAAGATAAAAGAGTGCATATTTTAAGACTAAGAGGACCACATTTTTTCCTTAATGGTTTTCTTTGACTACTGTATTTTCGATCTCCAGAATTATTGAGTTGAACAAACTTTAATATTTTGTATTGAAATGTTTCCCATTGTTCACCTATTGAGTCAAGTTTTCTTAATGGTATAATTCATTTTTATTTCCAACCACTTTAACTATGAACTCCCAGGAACAATAATACTAAATGCTAAAAATAGGAAAAATTTTAAATGCATAATTTGTCAAACTCCTATCTTAGAAAAAATATTGAACTTTGAATACTTGTCCATTAACTATTTCCCAATATATACTATTAGGTTTTAAGTGCAAAACTCTCACAGTGCTATTTGCATTTTAACAAGGACCCAAATTTAGTTTCTTAAAATGTTAGTTTAATTCATGCATTCTCATATATATTATTTGTTACTGTGTATGCTTATGCTTCTTCTCTCCTCAGCTAGATTACACACTTCTCTAAGTGTAGGAATCACTTCATCAAACCTTTCTTATACTCTTCCTTGCATGCAACACATGGCTGGCTACACAGTCAGTGTTCCATATATAGTTCTGGAATAAACAGATTTATTACTTATCTCTAAGATAACAGCTGTATAGTCTTGGTGAAGGACGCAGGCTTCAGAAACAGATGATCTTAGATAGGATGATACAAATTTACCAGTTATGTGGTCTTGCAGAAATTACTTGACAAGGTTCACACTCAGTTTCTCACCTGTAATATTGAGAAAAGTATCAATGTTTCTAACTACCTCACAAGCTTGTTGCGAAATGAGATAATATTTATGAAATATCTAGCATATTTTCTGCCTTTAACAATGGACAGAAGCAATAAATATTCTTTCCCTTTTCTCTCTTTCTGTTTCTTTTAAATTAGAATAAAATAATCACAGAAATGACCTGGAAGACCTTAACAGAAAAACAAACAAAATATCAGGTCATGGAATCATACAGAACAAGTTACTTTACTGCAATTCATTATTTATAAAATGAAGATAATGTTACTATCCTCACAAAGCTAATGGGAAGATTAAGTGAGAATAATAATGTAAGTGAAGCAATTACTGCTGTGCCTAGTCCAGAGTAGATGCTCAATACATTATATTTATTATTGGAATATTTTATTCAACCAAAGTTTTCCATTAGTATGAAATCAATTTTTAATACATTCATTGTTCTAAAATTATAACTAAGGAATAATATTATCTAGCTATATTTATGATATACCATGGCAGTATATGTAGACCCTGCACAGAATGTATTTATGGGTAACCTTCGTATTCATCTCAGCCTATGTTAGTGTGTCTTCTGTGCTGCTATTCAAAAGAAACAAAGACCACCACTCAATATACTACTGAGGAAGAGGGGCACAGTGCTGGGGCCACAACAAGGAGAAAAAGGAAACACTGGGAATGAGAAAACTAACCCTCTATCTTTCCAAACCTACACAAAAGCAGAGAAAATCAGGTAGTGAACACCTTTGTCTGCATTATGAGTTTCAACAATCATCAATCTTTGGCCAGTTAGATTCCACTATCAGGTCCTAACTCTATTATGTGTGGGTATTGGATTATTTTAATTATAATAGCAGACGTCATGTCATTCCACCCACAAATACTTTAGGATGCATGATATAGACTTTTTGTTAACATAAACACCATGCCATCATCACACCCCCCAGAATTAATGTTAATTCTATACTATTACCTAATAGTCTATATTTCAACTGATCTGGTTTTCTCAACCAATTTTTACAGTTGATCTTGGTCCAGTCAAGATCCCAGTGAGAAAGGGACAGGCAGGACTCAGAAGGGAGAGGTAGATGGGGGCTCCACGATCAGACTCACAGAAATCCCAGAGATGTGGACGTGTAAGGAAACCAGAAATAAGGGAACACTCCAGATCACCCTACCCTAGCTGTCTGGAGTGGGGGGAGTCTTATTTATGACAGTCACCTGTGGTCAACAGTGAATAGACAGACCCTAAAAAGAAGTAAGCCTTTAAAGATGTTATCACTAGTCCTGCTTATACAAAGGTGCTGTCAAGTAGAGAAGTCAAAAAGATTTAAGTTCCCTGGTTAGTCTTCTATAAAGACCAACCCTAAGAGCCCTCAGTGGCAACCCTGTTGGGACCCCTCTCACTCCCGAGACCTTTTTCTGTATCATTGCTTAATAAAACTCTATCACTTTGGTCACTCTCCTTTGTCCACGAGATTCATTCTTAGACTCCATGAGACAAGAACCTTGCTCTCCCCCTACACCAACACGGTATCTACATTATCTTTAATTGTTATTTCTCTTATATCTCTTTTCTTCTGTAAGAATCATTTCCTTTTCTTTGCCAGTATGAGTTGTGACATAAGCAAATTTGTGACCCTCATTCAGACATTTTACCTGGAGCTGGAAATGCAGACTAAGTTAGAATAGCTCCTTGTAGATGCTCACATATGGTGACCTTATCAACTTATTTAGTGACCACTAACAAACACTATGAAATAATTTGACTAGACCTCCTGAATGTGAATATAAGTTACTCTTTAAAACAAAAGAACAGAAAAACAAACAAAAGCCATCTATTTTTTTAAGCCATCTAATTTTTGTTGCTTAACCTTACTCCTGTGTATCATTTTGCTTTACTGCTATGCTTCCCTTTTCAGAAGGTAAAGGAGATTCTCTAGAGTCATACAGGGCATACCACTGAAATGGTTATATACTAGTGATAAAAAAATATATACTTCAGTTTCTTTCCTCCAGAACTAACCTCGGGAGAAACAGCTTCAAACTTTTATCTGCAGCATGATCCAGTGCTTGCTCTTCCATTAAAATTTTAGCTTCAAGGTGCAGGTAGCTGATAAACCATAAAATGATCTGTACTTTTCACTGTTGAACACATTAGGACATTTTCCTTAACCATTCTTTATTGCTTTTTAGATTCTCCAGGCTTGGCAGTGTCCTGGAGGGTATTAATCTGACTCATGCAGTTTGCTGCAAAATAAGGTAATAGTCATTGTATTCATAGCTCCTTTATCGGAGCAGTGTCTTAGAGGTAAGCAAAGTTCACCCCTAAAAGAGCAGTTGTCCTTGGACCACTAGCATGTCACTTTGTATGGAAATTTATTCTAGAATTCACATTTTTTAAATCCACACTAACATTTTTATATTCCCTTACTTTACATCCCTTATTCTATATGTCTTCTTTCTTCATCAAATATAAGTTTTAGGTTTACTCTCCTCATTCTGGCATTCAAAAGTCTCAAAAATCTCACCCAGAGGTAGGATCTCTGTGTTGCATCGGTTCCTTCCAAGACTCAGGCAGGGCCATAACCATATGTTCATATGGCCATGAATTTCTGAAAAGTTTAAAAAGTATCATACTTTAACTAGATTCAGTTAGGACCCCTCTTTCCTTCCACTCTGATTTTGCTTCATGTCAGATGGCATTGGAGGGATCATAGTCATAGGCCTTTTTATAATCTGACTAAAGAAAAGTTGACAAGTTATCTGAAACTGACAAAGATAACACAAAATTCATAATTTGCTATTATAAGGAGTACACTGATGACAAATTTGTTAATGAGTACCATCAATTCAAAGAGTGCCTAAGATTAGTCATTGCCCAAGAAAATTCGAAGTGTCAAAGAATCTTTCAACTTACATATGAAAGAAATTTGATAGCAGTTTTATCAAATTTGACAATCCTAAAAATTAGCATGACATTATTTATAATGAGTTGTGAGGCTGAAAGAACTGGTTTTAAACCAGCAATGAAAAAAATAAATTCCTATCACACTACAGGTTAAAAGCAATCATCTCTCTATTTTTTCCATAGACATTTATATTACAAAGCCATTGTCTAATGAAGAGGCAATCAACAAGTGTCAGCATAACTTGTATAAAGAAAAGTACTGTAGAGGTGTTCAAGTGGTGATTTAATAAAAATGTTACTTTTTTAGATGTTAAAAATGTTTGTCAGCTTTCTAAAACTGAGTTGGTTGAGGTTGCTTTTCTCTTTCTAAATATTTTTACTTACACTTAAAATTGAATTCAAAATTTTATAGTATTTCTCTAAAAAAGGACCCAAATTACATAAGCTTTAGAACCCACCAAACCTAGATGTGTCCTACTCTGACCACTTGTTACCTAGTTAACATTGTCTCCCTCTACTTCCCAATATGAACCCTCTACATTAATTGAGCCAGCTTCCATTCATGCTGATCAAGCCAGTTTCCATATTGATACCTGCCTTTACTTTAATTCAGCTTAGCTTGTCATCCATCCTTCAGCCACCCAACTATGTATATATATTTTTCCTCCTTCAAGAGTTAACTTAAGAGCCATCACCTGTAGGAAGTTTTTCTTGATTTGATCATCCCCTCTCAGATGCAATTTGGTCACTCTTTTCTCTGAATCAGCTTTCACCTTATATTAACTTATATAGGAGTTAAGTACTGTAAGTCAATCCCTCACTAGATTATGATTGTTCGCAGAGGAGGAGGAATTTCCTTAGGGTAGTTTCTGCCAGAATGCCTGGTACATTATTTTCCTCACTGTAGGATATCAACTGATGTTGGTTTAATCAATAGGTGGGTGCATAGTGGGAGTCTATTTTTAGAACACAACTGAATTCCACCCCCATGAAACTATTTTTTCCTTCTACCAAAGCCCAAATTGATTCCCTTTGCATTATAATCTGTATCTTGATCATTTATCATGTAACAACAGCAATTAATATGTTGTCTTCCCATTAGAATTGAGAGTAGGAACCATGACAAATTTCTTTGCGAACTCCCCTAGAGCCTTGCTATTCAACTGAATTGTTTAATTGCATTTTAAGCACATTTTAGTTATTTCTTCAGTACAAAATATTCTTTCCTTTATTTTCATTGATGATGGACTGTAACATTCACAGTCACTGCCATAACTTTCCAACACCTGTACACTCATTTACTTATTATTTTCTCTTAACACACTCATTAAAAAAGTGTATATATATACATATATATAATGAAAAAGATGTTTATATATATGTATACACACACACACACACACACATATATATATATGTGTATATATATATATAGGAAAAGGAAACAGCTTGAATAGAAAGTCAGGATTACTAGTTATAAAGAGCAGTTATGATTGCTAGCTTCTGCCAAATGCTATCTAATCCCAAGCCTGTCCCCTGTTTATGGAACAACATTTTCAAATCTTGGAAAGATGTTAAAGACTCATTAGCATAATCCTTAACATAATCCACTAATTCCTATGAATGATATTTGTTGTCTTCCTACTCTGTGCCTAGATATTCAAGACACCTGGCCTCACTGGAACCCTAACTGGGAGAAAAAAGCAATCAGTACAATTAAGCACATGAGTTCATTTGAGTTGGAGCAAATTCAATAAAGAAAATAAAATGGAGTAATATGCAAGAGAGTGGCTGGGATGAGAGTAATTTTCGATTGGACAATCAGAATAATAAAAAGAAGATTGTTAAGAAATAGCTTTCTTACTGAGTTACTATTTGTAAAAGCTATCTCTGTGCATCACCCAAAATAATCCAAGGGCAGTGCAGATGTACATGCCTTACATTTGGCAAACATTAGACCATATTTACATTTTGCAGTAAATAGATCTGGATAAAATCTCAGCTCTACCATTTAACAGTTGTGAAATCTTGGCCAACTTATCTAATTCTTTTCAGTTTCACTTCCCTTATCAGAAAAACGAGGACAATCAAAATAAAATATAAAAAATAAAAACTATAGGAGTGCTATAAAGATTAAGAGAAAGTAGGTAGTATGCTTAGCAGAGCTCCTCGTGCATCGCACACAGTCTTTCATAAGAGTCCTATGGCAATTGCACCTTGTAACAATCATCAAGTCCTTTCAGTAAATAGAGAGCCTTAAGTGATTAGAATTTGGTAGAGGTTGTACAGTCCCTACCCTCAAACTTCACCACTCGGTGTTGTGCTTCATTGAAAATAGGACTTTGATCAAATTCTGTTATATGGACAAATAATTGTCCAAACATTCATGATTGCATGTAGCTCAAGTGAATTTCCACTCTGCACTGAGACACACAAACTAATATGTTGTAGGAAAGATTTATTCTAGGGCAGATACAATGATATTCCTCCAGCAGGAGCAGCCAATGTGGTAGTCTCATCAGGGGGCAGAGTCCTCTGTGAAGTGGAGGGACACAGAATCAATGGGGATCTAGACATTGAGCTCTGCACAGAGGATCATAGGTTGCTGGGATTGTCAGGTTCATATACCTGCTTCTCCTAAGGGTAGCATGATCTGTGCAATCTTTCTAATCAGCCATCTCTCTTCAACTCTCTAGTAGTGACATATTAACATCTCTAACATCTCTTATTTTAATTACAAAATCTCTGGTATAGATTTTGACAATAATATCAGAAATGCTAAATAACTATTTCCGTTTTGTGGATTCCAACATAAGTTACTTCAAATGCTAATTACCTGTCCCTACAGTGACATTGTCTTAATTTGTATACATATTTATATCATACTGTTTATACTGAAGTATTTTTAAAGTAAAATACTCCACCATATAAAAAGCCAGTAATGTTACCTGTTATTTACAGTATAATAAATATAGGTAGAACATTATTGTAACAATTAGTACTAGTTTAAAGGAAGATTCAATTATCTTATTATTGGATAATTACCTATTCTTTTCATCTCTAATGATTCTGTGAAAGTAACCAGAGCTTTCAGGAAAAGCGGATTAACTCTTTCTGGTCACCAGTTAACCAGAGCATTAGTCTTTATGAATTCATAAGCCATGTCAGATAAATAATAGGTGTTTACGGTAGCCTTCCTTTTGGATAGACAAGAATAGTCCAAAACACTGATTATAGATATTTTAATTTTTTTTATTTTTTATTTATCTGTCAGAGAGAGAGGGAGAGTGAGCGAGCACAGACAGACAGAGTGGCAGGCAGAGAAAGAAGCAGGCTCCCTGCCAAGCAAGGAGCCCGATGCGGGACTCGATCCCAGGACTCCAGGACCATGACCTGAACCGAAGGCAGCCGCTTAACCAACTGAGCCACCCAGGCGTCCCTGATTATAGATATTTTTATGATGACTGCTTCTGTTTCAAATGGAAAGAGAAAACAAAAATTAATAGTTTTCTTTCATTTTCCTTCAAGTTTTAATTGTTTATAGTAGAAACAGCATGGTATACAACAGGAAGATATGGAGCATCGAGTCCTGCTCTGCTACTAATTAGCTGTGTGACTAATCACAAGTCATAGCTTCTGTGCTTCCATTTCCTTAACTATAAAGTGTGGATCATACACACTCTCTCTGACAGAGTTGTTTTGAAAAGAGGATGAAGTTGCCAGATGAGGACAGGCATCAAAAAATTTAAAAGCACTACACTAATATAGACTGCTATTCTTAATATTTTTCTTTCAGCTTGATTTTTACTCAGTAAGCAGAGTAACATAGGAACCAATGGTAACAGCATTAGTGACAACAGTCCAATTAGACATCAGTGGATGGCAGAAGGTAGGCTATTAAAATATAGCAGCATATATAAAAGTCATTCATTTTTCATAAATGCCAAAGTAAAAGAAATGTTTTCTTCAATGGAGAAGCTGATAGTTCTCATCTCCAACTTTTTACATGTATATTTTACATTTATATCTGTAAGTCTAGTGGAAACATTTTCTTGATGTTTTTGAGTTGTAACTGAGTACCCTGTCATGACCAGTTCTGTAGGCTAGGTAGCTGCCTATATGTTGTGCTTTCAAAAGTGCAAAAGGTTCTTTTCTCTCCAGTCTTTATTCCACATTCCTAAAAAGGCCAAGACCATTTGCATCAACTTTTATGAGTTTTCCTAAGAATTAGATTTGACTGTATTAGGTGTTCTCTTACACAGGAGAAGAAATATATTAGTGACCATATTGTAGGAATTTATTTTATTGTTAATTTAATGTCAATAGAATGAGTAGAAATGTGGAGAAAAAGCTCTAAAATGATTTACTGTCCTGGTCTCATGAAATGTAAGGGAAGAAGAGGAAGACAGAAGGCACAGTAGGGGACTGCTTGAGAACAACAACAGAACAGATAGAAAGATGGGGCAAACAGAGGACCAACTTGACATCCTTCACCACTTTGCTGGAGATAAACTTTGAAAACAGAGATGAGGAATCAACTGACTTGACAAAATCCAATTTGCCTCCCAATTCCCACTGAGAATCCTCAAGCATTCAGAGATAGGGAGGACATGTCAAAATGAAAAGTCCCCAAAGGCAAATTTTACCTAATTTATAGTTTGGCCTCTGGCCAGCCTTGTAAAGAAGTGTTGCATAGAAAATATTATATCATTTAAACCTTATCGTATTATGCTTTGTGTGAAGCCAGATATGCTTTGTGTGAAGCCATTTACTAATGGCTGGGCACTGTGATAAAATCCATAAGATATACAAATTGAAAAAAAAAGGGGATCTTTAATCTCCAACAACTAACAGTGTTTTGTAATTCTCCTTTAGTATTGCTCATCTTTAGGCACTTACATCTTCCTACTGCCAGATCTGAAGGTATACCTGACCAAGGCAAAGTGTACACAAGGAGACGCATTTCAATCACTGAGTGAGATTTTGAATTAATCCTGTTGCTCTAAGTCAAATGTCTGATATCCCTCAACTTCTCTGTTAAGCCATGTATATCCAATTTGTCCTATCCAGCTTGGTCTTGGTTTCTGGGTGTGATTTTTCACTGGAACTGAAGCCTTATCTGGATCCTGAATATTGGAGAGTAGAGTATGTTTGGGGCCTTGGAAAACTTTCCACGTATCGCCAATTACCCTTGCCTATATTTCTTCCACCTGTTAGGAGTCTTGCTCAAAATTTGATATAAGACCTATAAACATATAGTGTTTCAATCGATCTGAAATTGCCAATCACCACTTTCTGAAGCCTCCTGTTTCTGTGGCTTTACACACTAGATTAGATTCTTTAGGACTCTGTTGCCAGCCAAGATAAAGCACAAGTAAACCACGTTTGATTGACTATTCCAATTTGAGCTATTGACTGTCACTCTCAGGAATTCGTTTTATAGTGATGTCAGCAAATCATTTGCATTCTACCTGTTCACCTATCCTTTCCCCACGAGCTTTGAAATTTAGCCTACCTGGGTCACTGCTGTCACCTTAACAGTCAAGTTAAGAGCCAGTGATTGATTTTGATTGATTTTCACATGATTGATTTTCCTAATCATTGTCAAAATATATATACAAATTATCTACTGTGTCTTGTCTGCTCTACAATCCAGAAATGCAAATTATTTTTATTTTCTTCTCATTTTCAAATCAGAATGTTAATTTATGATGACTCAACCATCTGTTTTTTCCAAGAAATATCTACAATGAATTTGCTGATACGTTAAAGAAAGTGAGAAGGAAGGAAAGAAATAAAGAAAAAAGGGAGACCTCACTAAGCACAGTGAAAAATTCAGTATTTGGGATGTTGGTTTACATCCAAGTATATTTCAAATGGAACATAAAAATCTGCAACTTATGACACAAATGTGAAAACCTCTCCCTTGGTACAAACTTTCTTTGGTATTTATCAGCTGGAACTCAAAACAAAATAAAACAAAAAAAACCACTACTCTCTAATTATTTAAGGAATATACTTATTATACTATGTAACACACCATTAATGCAGAAATAAAATTTTTAACATTAAAAATTTATATTTCTGATTTACATTAATTTCCACAGCATGGTACATGGCATTGTTTGTGCTTGTGATTAAAGCACTTATCTTAAAAACACTGCCCTAGATGGCAGAAGAAAATAAACTAGTGTAAGGAGGAATACAAAACATGAAGGTGTGAATTGCCTTCAAAAGTCAAGTCTAGAAAAAGAGGTTAGAAGACAAATTTCACATTACTGCTTAGAATCTAAATTGAAGTGTAATTATACGATAATGAAAGTTATTTTCTTGTGTGATACATCAACTGGTTCCGATGGCAGCTACCAAAATTGCAATGCACCCAGATTTGCAGCAATGTCAATAAAGTTAGAATATGTGTATGGTCTCATAAGGTCACTGTGTGAAATAAACAACATATTTGTTTCATTTATGTGTTTCAATTATATTGGTCTACTAAACATCACCCCATAAATCACTAAGTGATGTGAATGAAGACAGAAACATACAAATGGGCAAGAATATAGGCTTCTATTCTTATATGAAATCATAAAAATACCAATTCAAAGCCATATTAAAAATTGTGGAAGTTTCAAAATAAAAATATATCACATGACTAAACAATTCCTATTCCTTTATTTATTTTACATTATTTTTCCCTTTCTTAGAACTACTTAGTATAAAGCTAAGGTTAAGATGGAACATGAAAGCAATATTCAAAGATTGGAATAACTGTATTAAGGTGGAAGCCAGGAAAACTTTCCTTTCTTTATGGACAAAAGACAAATTACGGGGTGCCTGGATGGCTCAGTGGGTTAAGCCTCTGCCTTTGGCCTTTGGCCCAAGTCATGATCTCAGAGCCGTCGGGCTCTCTCTCTGCCTGCCTCTCTGCCTACTTATGATCTCTCTCTGTCAAATAAATAAATAAAAACTTAAAAAAAGACAAATTATGACCATAAAATAACCATAGCAGAGACTAGTATATGTTTTAAGAATGAAAGTGGTACAGAGGCTCCTGGATGGCTGAATCAGTTAAGTGTCTGACTCTTAATTTGGGCTCAGTCATGATCTTGGGGTTCTGGGATCCTACCTCATGTCAGGCTCTGTCCTCTTCCCCTCCCTTTCCCTCTGCCCTCCTCCTGTGTATGTGCTCTCTCTTTCTCTCAAATAAATCTTTTAAAAAAAAAGAATGAAAGTGATATAAATTCAGGTTTATAATATCACTCCTTCCCAAGAAGAACATAAAAAGGGTAAACAAAATTAAAGTATCATTTAAATTATGCAGTCTCCCAATCATATAACATAAGAATACCATGTAGATATAAAGTATTTCGGATGACATTAGAAGTACACACTAAGGGAATTTAAGAAATAAAAAAGATGAGGGCAAAGGGAAGTGGGGAAAGAAAAAAAATGGAGAGAGGAAAACAAGCTATAAAAAAGATTTTATTTGCTATTTTTAATTTGCTATTATTTAAGAGAAACAGACAGGGATAGTGAGAGAGAGCATGAGGACAGTGGAGAGGGAGAAGCAGGCTGCCTGCCAAACAAACAGGGAACTTGATGCAAGACTCAACCCCAGGGTCCTGGGATCATGACCTGAACCATAGGCAGCCACTTAATTGACTGAGCCACCCAGGCACCTAGCCATAAGCGACTATTCTTCTTCTTCTTCTCCTCCTCCTCCTTCTTCTTCTCCTTCCTCTTCTTCTTCTTTAAGATTTTATTTAGGGGCGCCTGGATGGCTCAGTGGGTTAAGCCTCTGTCTTCAGCTCGGGTCATGATCTCAGGGTACTGGGATCGAGCCCCACATCAGGCTCTCTGCTCAGCGGGGAACCTGCTTCCTCCTCTCCCTCTGCCTGTTGCTCTGCCTACTTGTGATCTCTCTCTGTCAAATAAATAAAATTAAAAAAAAAAGATTTTATTTATTTGACAGAGAGAGAGAGAGACAGTAAGAGAGGGAATACAATCAGGAGTGGGAGAGGGAGAAGCAGGCTTCTCACCGAGCAGGGAGCCCAGTGTGGGGCTCAATCCCAGAATGCTGGGATCATGACCTGAGCCTGAACCTAAGGCAGATGCTTAACAACTGAGCCACCCAGGTGCCCACATAAGTAACTCTTAACAATAGAGAATAAACTGAGGTTTGATAGAGAGAAGTAGGTGGGGGATGGGCTAGACAGGTAATGGGTACTAAAATGTGATGAGTACTGGGTGTTGTATGCAAGTGATGATTGACTGGATTCTACTCCAGAAACCAATACTGCACTATGTTCACTAACAAAATTGAAATTAAAAAAATGTATACACTAAGAATCAACTATAGAGAGAACAATGTAATTTGGCGGGATACAAAGATAAGAAAGAATAATAATAATAAAAAACCTCACCGCTATTTCTCAAATTGAATGGGCAGCTGAGAGCATTATGTCAGGAAACAAATTGAGGAAATATCATAGTATCACCTAATGTTAAAATGCAATTAAAGTAAAAAATTGGTGGGGTTTTTTTATTGGTGAAAACCAGAATAGAAGACAAGAGTGAGCGCATAACAGATAATGCCAAAAAGGATAAGGAAGAAAGCCCATTATGAATAAAATAGAGTAAATACTTATAAAAATTGGGATTCAAAATCTGGATAACTGAAATGCCTCATAAAAAGAAGAAAAAAGAATATAGCAACAAGGACAAAACATTGACAAGTAAGTGTAAAAGAAGAAAATCTTCCAGAAATGACAGAAGTCCTGAGTCTGCAAATCAAAAGGCTTCACTGTTCCAAGAAAAGTTTATAATGACAAAACAATAGAGAGGTGTCCGTCATGATTTAACTTTGGATAAAGAAGGACTGTTATAGATATTTAGGTATAAGAAGACCACTATGGCTATAAGTCAAAGAATGAACGGTTTAAAACTGTTTAAAAATAGGTATTTCTATGGAAAAATACTCAACATCACTAGCCACCAGGAAAATACAAATCAAATCTACAATGATACCACCTTATGCCAGTTAGAATGGCAAAAATCAACAAAGTAGGAAACACCAAATGTTGGCGAAGATGTGGAGAAAGGGGAACCCTTTTACACTGTTGGTGGGAATGCAAGCTGGTACCACCTCTCTGGAAAACAGTATGGAGTTTCCTCAATATGTTAAAAATAGAGCTACCCTAAGACCCAGCAATGACACTACTAGGTATTTATCCCAAAGATACAGATGTAGTGAAAAGAAAGGGCACATGTACCCCAATGTTCATAGCAGCAATGTCAACAGTAGCCAAACAGTGGAAGGAACCAAGATGTCCTTCAACAGACAAATGGATAAAGAAGATGTGGTCCATATACACAATGGAATATTATTCAGCCATTGGAAAGGATGAATACCTGCCATTTGCACTGATGTGGATGGAACTGGAGGGGATTATGCTAAGTGAAGTAAGTCAGACAAAGAAAGACAATTATCATATGGTTTCACTCTTACGTGGAACATAAGCAATAGCATGGAGGACCAAAGGGAAGGGAGGGAAATCTGAAGGGGGAGAAATCAGAGAGGGGGATGAACCATGAGGCACTATAGACTGCAGGAAACAAACTGAGGGTTTCAGAGGGGAGGTAGGTGGGGTGTATGGGGTAACTGGGTGATAGATGTTAAGGAGGGCACCTGTTGTGATAACCACTGGATATTATATGCAACTAATGAATCACTGAACACTACATCAAAAATTACTGATGTACTATATAGGGGCTAACTGAACATAATTTAAAAAATTTAAATTTAAATTAAAAAATAAAATGAATAAATAATTTTAAAAGGTGTTTCCATTTTTGTTTTGTTTTTATTTTCCTCACATTTAAAGCAATCCAAAAGAGGTTCTTCCAGAATTGGTACCGTGGCTCAACAATGTCCACCAGGATCTGGGCCCTTTTTATCTTTTCACATCACTATCATTAGTAGAAGACTTTTGCCTTCATTTTTTTCTTCCATGATCAGTATGACTATTGTGTCATGTCTCATTAAGTCCTTACATAGCTACACCCAAAAGTAAAAATAAAAGGTAGATACTTTCTCCTCATTGTCTATGTATGTGTTTATCTACCTATCTATCTATCGTCTATCTAGTTGTTTATTTGACTAGAGGTTTTAGTTTCAAAGTACAAAAGATGGAAATGCAATAGTATTTCACATTTTTAATTTATGTTTGTTTTATTTAGGTTTAATGTTAATTCCATGCTGTGTTGATGTAAGAACAATACAGATTCTGTATCTGTGGCTCCAGGCACATATCTGATAGTACAAATGAGCTTCAACTTACACACTGAACAAAAAAAAGTTGAGGAAGTGAAGTAGGGGAGGGCACATGGCAGAAAGGGAAAAAGAAAAAACAAAGCATTGAACACCCACACAGACATTTCCACACTACCTACAATGCTAACTTGCTTTAGAGAAAGAGTATAAAGTTAGGCAAGAATGAGATTCAACAATTGTTGACCTGTTACCACATCATGCTTTTCAGCAACATTTCAGGAGAGTCTGAAGCACTTTTTATAGCAAAACCATAACAACAAACTCCCCAAACAACCTTAACCACCTCAAGCTAACACCCAATTAATTTTAAACATTGGCATAAAATTTGATTTAACCAGTTAAAGAAAGGAAAAATGGTACCAGTTATGCCTCTATAGTGTGATTAACCTCTCTTAGATGCTTGCATCACCTAGAAGTCAAATGGCTTTTAAATGTAATTTCCATTTCTAATGGTGATTTTGCCCCATCTGGCAGGAGGTAATATAGTAATGCTGAAAAAGCTTCTGTGCAGTCCTGCAATAGTGTCTTAAAGAATCAAAAAGCCATAACCAGTAAAATCCCCAGAAATCCATTCTTGCCTTTAAGAACTTTTGAAAAAGTGTTTCTTTAAAAACTAGTGGGGCAGAAACCTAAATTCTGAGACCAAATGTAAAAGTCAAATTTGGTGTTCTTCACTGACAATGGGGAATTTCCAAAGAGTGGGGTGGGGATGGGAAAGAGTGGGGGGGGTGTCAGAGATGGTTTCTCTTGTTGGCTTTTAGGTCTCACTGATTTTCATCTTCTTTATCATGCATAAATTCTTTATTCAGCTCTTTCCCATCACCCTGCATGTCTGAAGTCCACAGTGTCCGATTATCATGTAACAACTGCATCATAAGTGTAGAGTCCCTAGAACTTACTGCACTCAGAACATCCATTTCTGTAACTACATCATCAAAGACCGCTTTGGCCAACCTGAAGTCATGGTCAGAGGAATTAAGAATTTCATAGTAGAATACAGAAAAATTGAGAGCAAGAGCTGAGTGAATGAGCGGTGGTGGTCCAAGTTCTATCATTGAGTGAATGAGCGGTGGTGGTCCAAGTTCTATCATTGCAATATCATTAGCAGCTTTCAAGCCACTAGGCTATTCTCCACAGCCTCCTTCCTGTAGGAAATTCAGCCAGATACCTGTGATAGTCCCCTGTTGTTTTATAATAGAAAACATTGGACTCACCAGTGTTAGGCAATGGAATGAAGTGTTTGTCCAGTGTTTCCAAACTCTCACAAAATATTAACCCTAGCTCAATCTCAGCCACCTGCCAATGTTCCTGACTTATTTTTGGTTTGCCTACTCCTTCCTTGTTTTCTTCTACCTGTTCAATGCTGCTGATTATTCTCCAGGAGGATCTTCTAGCTAGCTCCAATCACACTTCTCTATGCGACAGATAGACTTCTTTCTTTGAAAGAAAGAAAGAAAAGAAACGTTTCTCAACGTTCATCCCTGCTACTTTCCTCATTAATTCTACCATTTCATGCTATCAACAAGACTGGGCAGCCTCACCTGGTACATCAGATTTTGTGAACATCCATAGTGGTGTCAGCTCCAGTGGGGTCTATGTGACAGATGGAACCAGATAGCATCTCACCCTCTCTCTCAATACCTCTCTCTCAATTTATTAGTGAGGAAAATCTTTTTTTTTTTTTTTTTTTGAGAGAAAGATTGTATGTGTGCGAGCAGGGCAGTGAGGAGGGGTGGATGGAAAGGGAGAGAATTGTATGTTGACTCTGCACTGAGCATGGAACCCAACTTGGGGCTCAATCTCATGACCCTGAGATCATGACTTGAGTTGAAATGGAGAGTCAGACACTCAGCCGAGTGAGCCACATGGGCACCCCAAAGAAAATCTTTCTTATTTGTTTTATTTATTTATTTATTTATTTATTTATTTATTTATTTATTTAACAGAGAGATAGGGAGAGAGGGAGAGAGAGAGAATGATAGAGAGACGGCACAAGCTGCAGGACCAGCAGGCAGAGGGAGAGGGAGAAGCAGGCTCCCTGCTCCACAGGGATGCCTGACAAGGGGCTCGATCCCAAGACACTAGGATCATGACCTGAGCGGAAGGCAGATGCCCAACCAACTGAGCCACCCAGGGTCCCTGGAAAATCTTTCTTAGAACAATCTAACAAAATTTTCCTTGTATCTCTTGAACTAGAACAAGGCCACATGACTACACTGTAGCTGTAAAGGAGGCTAGGGAAGTGAACACCTGACATTTTCCTGCTCTAGTATTAACAATGGACTTTGATGGCAAGTAAGAAGTAAAAGGAGATTGGCTGATGCATAGGCAACTAAAAGTGTCTGCTGTAGTCATCTACTCAGGGAAAAAATTATTGGGCTATCAGATTTTCAACAATACCAGATGCCAAATATAAAAATATCAGAATATTTTATAAACTATACATATGTACTTATATATATACATGTGTTTACACATGTATATGTACAAAAAGTGCACAAATCATATCCATATAATTAAATGAATTTTATACACAATATACATACTTATAAAAACACCCAGATTTAGAAATAGATTGTTACTAGGACCCCAGAATCCCCTCTTTTACCCCCACCTGCTCTGCAAATGCAATTATCTTGACTTCCAACATCTATTAATTTTGTCTATTTTAAAATTTTATATAAATTCAATAATAGAGTATATAGTCATGTTTGTCTTCTGTTCTGTCATTTTTGCACTAATTGAAGTTGAATTTAGTTTATGCTGAGCTCTTCCCTATTGTAATAGTATTACTCAATAAAATCTATACTTACCACTTTAACTAGTAACTGACTTTGTCTTTGACATTGATTAAGAGCATGGAGTGTAGGGGCGCCTGGATGGCTCAGTCATTTGGGTGGCTGACTTGGGTTCCAGTCATGACTGGAGATGCATTTCAATCACTGAGTAAGATTTTGAATTAATCCTGTTGCTCTAAGTCAAATGTCTGATATCCCTCAACTTCTCTGTTAAACCACTTTTAGTGGAGAGCTTGCTTCTCCCTCTCTGCCTGCTGCTCTGCTCTGCTTACTTGTGTTCTCTCTCTGTCTCTCTGTCAAATAAATAAATAAAATCTTAAAAAAAAAAAGCATGGAGTGTAGCCAGACTATGGTGCTTCAGATCCCAGCAGAACCACTAGTTGTAGAACCTTGCTGTTATGTATCTCAGTTTCCTCATTTGAAAATAGGAATAATAATAGTAGGTTGGTAGACAGGACTACATGATCTAATCCACATAATTAAATTAGAATGTAGCCTGGCACATAGTGAAAGCTACATAATGGTTTTACTAATTACTATCATTGTTCCTCAGCAACGTGCTTCTAGAAATTGGTGGGAAATTGTCAAAAAGAGAAATTTCTGCATAAATATTTGCAATACTTCTGTCAAAGAGTTTATGTAAAAAGAGCTCTTATGGGTACGCTTGGGTGGCTCAGTCAGTGAAGCACCTGACTCTGGGTTTCAGCTCAGGTCATGATCTCAGGGTCTTGAGATCAAGCCCCTCGTCAGGCTTGTGCTCAGCACAGAATATGCTTGGGTTTTTCTCTCCCTCTCCCTTTGTCCCTCCCCAGTCTATAAAATAATTAACTTTTAAAAATGAGTCCTTATAAATTAATAAGAAAAGGAATGAGGGCACCTGAGTGGCTCAGTTGGTTAAGCGACTGCCTTCAGCTCAGGTCATGATCTTATAGTCCTGGGATCCATTCCTGCATTTGGCTCTCTGTTCAACAGGGAATCTGCTTCTCCCTTTGATCCTTCTCCCTCTCACGCTCTCTCTTCTCTCTCTCAAATAAATAAATAAAATCTTTTTTTAAAGGAATGAATGTTCTGATAGAAATGTTTAGTTTACAAAAAGCAGCAATAGACAATTCATAACAAAAGCAAATATTGGTCAATAAGTGTATGAAAAGCTCTTTGAGCAAAGAAATGCAAACAGTCAAACAAAAAACAACAAAAAATCAATGAGATGTCATTTGTCTTTTATAGACAAGCAGAAGTGAAAGAATAAAAGAAAAATTAAAATATCCAGTTAGGGTTACAGTTAGAAAAATGAACACTCATTCTTGGTCTCTTCAAGTTTCAAAATAGTAAAATTTTCCAGAAAGTTATCTGTCAATAAGTATAAAATTTTTATATTTGTTTATATGCTCAGGAAATTCCCTTACTAGGACAACATCATCATAAAAATTGCCAGAAAAGGAAAGATATGCATAAAAATTCTTGTCTTTGCATTGCTTATAAATGCAAAAAAAAATGGGAATAATGTAAATGTCCATCCATCGAGGTTTTGTTAAATAAATCATATTTCCACATAAGAAAATGTCAGAAAGCTATTTACAAATGATGCTACTATTGTTTAGTGAATAAAATTCACTGACTACAGAAAATGTCCACAACACAATGATGCATGAAAAAAGCACATTGTGAAACAGCATGTAAAATTTGGTAGTTTTATCTTGTTGGCAGGATTTCACTGATTTTTTTAAAAAATAATGTTTTGGTTTTTCACACTACTTGAATTTTTATAAGCATTTATTTTTGTAAACGAAAAAAAAATTGAAAACAAAAAAAACTGACTTGGTCTTAAGTAATGGATGAAGAACAAATACAGAAGTTTTAGGACAAAACCAGTGAGATGAAAACAGTGCCAGTAAAAAGCCCACTTGCTCAGCATTATATAGTAGGAACACTGGCAAGCAACATCCTACTAGAGTTAGAAATGTACCTGTGGTGGGACACCGGGGTGGCTCAGTTAAGCTTCTGACCCTTGGTTTTGGCTAAGGTCATGATCTCCAGGTGGTGAGATGGAGACCCATGTCAGGCTCAGTGCTGGGCATAGAGCTGGTTTAAGATTCTCCCTCTCCCTCTCCCTCTGCACCTTCCTAAAAGAAGAAAGAAAGAAAGAAAGAGAGATAGATAGATGAGAGAGAGAGAGAGAGAGAGAGGAAGGAAGGAAGGAAGGAAGGAAGGAAGGAAGGAAGGAAGGAAAGAAGGAAGGAAGGAGAAAGAAAGACAAGAAAGAAAGAAAAAAAAGAAAGGCAAGAAAGAAAAAAGAAAGAAAGAAAAGAAGAAAGAAAGAAATGTAAGTGTGGCCTTAGGAAAATTTGGGGAGACATGGTACTAGTCAAAGTATAACTTGGTTATTGACTAGGGCTAGGGACTAAAATAAAGGAAAATACAAAAGACTTCCTTCTTGAGAAATACCACTATTGGTGAGTGATGCCACTGTTGGTTAGAGATTAACTAGAGCTAAATACAGACTTTGTAAAAAAAGATTTTATATATTTATTTGACAAAGAGAGACACAGTGAGAGGGGGAACACAAGCAGGGAGAATGGGAGAGGGAGAAGCAGGCTTCCTGCTGAGCAGATAGCCAGATGCTAGGGTTGATCCCAGGACCCTGGGATCATGACCTGAGCCGAAGGCACATGCTTAATGACTGGGCCACCCAGGTACCCCCTAAATACAGACTTTGAGTTGTTATAAAAGGAGATGATTGAGAAGTGAATGAAGAGAACGATGCATTAATATATTGAATTCTTACAACAATCTTACGAAGTAAGGACATATATTTTTCCCACTTTGTAGATGAGAAAACAAAAGTGCAGAGAAAACATACTCTCCCAAGGTCATGCAATTATTTATGAAAACCCTAGCCTGAAGTATTTAGGGTGTTTATAAAATAATGCTTGTCAAACTTCATCTGTGGCATGCGGAAGAAGAGGAATACTGGCAGCAGAAGTCGTAAGCAGGTGGTTCAGAGGCATATCCAGCTTGTAGATTGCTTTGCTTGGCCAACGCAGTGTTTGCTCTTTGATTGTTTATTTTGTTTTTAAAATATTGTAGATATTTTTAAATCCAAAAAGTCCACATAATATTTCAGACCATCAGTTGTCTTGAATTTTTTTTTTTCCCCTTTCCGGAAAGAAAAAAAAAAATCAGATCTGGCGATACTCCTTTCTGCATTGCAGAATCTGTGAGGTTTGAGTTGAGGCAGTCCCCTTTAGAAGAGGCATGCACTCTCCACTCAGCCTGTCTCCTTCTCTTGTATCACCTGCTTGGCTGTATTGGAGTTTATCGCATCTGTGTCTGTGAACACACAAAGACCATTAAAGATTACCCTTAATTGTCTATAAAGATTAGGAGGACAATTGACTCTTTTGTAATCCAGATACGATGGGTGTCCAGTGAAGATAGAAACAATTCAACTAACTGATAATACACCTTGTCATTTCCTATACCCAGAGAGAAACTACTCTACCAGCTGTATTAATAAACTGGTATTTTGCCCATGATTTGTCTGGGGAGTGGAGATTAGGTTTATGTCACACCCCAAAAGCAAAATTATAAGAAAATATCAACGAGGTATCTCTGTTGTCCCTCTAAAATTCTTCACCACTGATCTACCTGGTTGGCTTTGGCCTCCCAAATCAAGTATGCCACACCTCCAACAGTGCCCCGCCCCCACCATGTGCAGCAGAGCAATTCAGCTCTTTTCTTATTCTTTTAACTTCACAATTATAATGGAACTCTGGTAATAAAGTGCTGACCTTAGGATCAGCTCTCCATAGAAATTGCATGGTGATTATAAATAACAAATTATTTATCCCCAGATACAATTTTCCCCCCTTTTTACACTTGTATTTTAATTCCTCCAAAGTCATGACTATTCTACATCATTGAGACAGCAACAGACTTAGGGGAAAAAAAGAACCACATTTTATCCTGTGTCTGCCACTTGCTTACATAGGGATTACTTCAGCTAGTTGCATACCTATTGGGTTCTCAGACTTTTCATTTGTAAAATGAGGATATCATGAGTACATTTCCTGTCTAACTGGGCTCTTACTAACATCAAATGCACTTTCTAACCTGAAAACATGTAGAAAATAAAAAAAATTGTAATTTTTAAAGTGCATTTTCAAGTGTTCTGAAAGTTAGGTTTTTGTATAATGAGCATCTTCTCTTGAACTCCTAGTGTACACCATGCACTGTGCTGGATGTTTTGCAAACACTTTCTATTTTAATTGTCTCTACAACCCTATGAATTAGCAGTGATATGCATTTTTCCACCTAAAGAAACTGACACTCAGGCAAGTTAAGTAACTTGCCAAAGGCCATCTGTGAGTCAAAAGCCCTTGTTCTTTCAATGACACTGCAGTGTCATCTGCCCATTAATGTGGAAC
>ML094619.1:0-11911 GCA_003697995.1 Taxidea taxus jeffersonii
CCCCCCGACATTCTCGGTTTATTCCCAGATCCTGAGTGCTAGCACTGCTGAGCAAGGGAGTATTATGAAACCATGGTTGCCCCCTCAAGGACTCTGATGGAGGACAGGCACAAAGAGAAAAGGGTGACATGAAGTTCCAATGTCCTCAGCAGGCAGCCAACCCCCACTGCCAGGGAAAGAGCAGGAGGGCTCTGTTCTCTTCCAAGCAAACCTTGAGTTAGAGTGCTGGCTGCTGGCCTCAAAGCCATGAGGTGAGGCTCCACCCTGAGGAATACTCGGGGAGCTCTGGGGACAGTGCTGGTCAGTCAGCATGGATGTATGGCCCGTCCCCTCTGTACTTAGCCCTGGGTTGGCACTGGGAGAACACAGGGAGGAAGCCAGACACAGCCCCACACTCATGGAATTTACATTCCTGTCAGGAAAATGGACAGTAAACTGAAAATCAGTGAAGGAGATAGGGAAGGAACAAAGGGGCCAGAAGGGCCGAGGAAGGTCTCCCCCAGGGAAGTGACATTAAATTTGAGATCTGGGGATGAAAAGTCCTCAGATAGGAGCACCTGGGTGGCTCAGTCAGTTAAGCATCTGCCTTGGGCTCAGGTCATGATCTTGGGGTTCAGGGATCGAGCCCCACATCATCGTTGTGGTCAGGCTCCCTGCTTAGTGGGTGTCTGCTTCTTCCTCTCCTTTTGCCCCTCCCCCTGTCATGCTCTCTCTCTTTCAAATAAATAGATATAATCTTCTTTTAAAAAGTCATTAGATAAGCAAAGGAGGGTTGGCAAGGACTGTGAATTGTCCCTCAATATCTGTCCCCTCTTATTTCATAATCCCAGAATTTTTAGTTGAGTACGTGGCTTCTCAGAAAATGACTACATTTCCCATCCTTCCCTATATCTGGCTATGACTTTGTGACCTCATTCTGGACAATGGGAAATGAGAGGAAGCGAAGTAGAAAATTCAGAATGATGGGGAAGGGGCTTGCCCTCCCATTACCTTCCCTTTGCCCTCCCATTGCCCCTTTGCCCTTTTCTCCCTTTGTGGGAGTGGTAAGGCGACTTCTTAAAGCCTGCAGAGGAAGGGAAGGCCCCCGGCAATAGGACAGAAGGGGCCTGGGCCTCTGATGACTTCTCTGACCAGGGCTGCCATGTCAGCTTGGAGTTGTATAAGAGAGAGAAATAAATATCTATGTTGTTTAGGCCATTGTTATTTTGATCTCTGCCATGGTAACCAAAGCAATATCCTAATTTATACTGATCATATCTTAATTTCATCTGATCTTCCCAAGAACCCCATAAGTAGGGGAGTAGGGTCAGGCTTTTAGTGTTACAGAAACAGAGGCTGAGAGAATTGTCTTCTCCAGGGTCACACAGGGACAGAGCCAGGGACTCACAACTCAGGTGTCGATACTTCCAAGTCCCAGGAATAGGCACTGGGTCGTGCTGCCTCCCTCTCTCGAGTGGGTTTTAGGGCTTCCTCCATTCATGAGATGAGTTTTCACCAAACCATCCACACTTCACAACCCCCACCACCACCTTTGTGTAGCCATCGGGGCTCATGGTCTTGAGAGCACACGCCCCGACCAGCCCCATCGACCTCCATGATGTGATGATTCCAGGTCAGGGCTGGAAGACCATTGTCACTTTTCTCAGGGAAGCTCTTACATGTTACTCTAAAAGGGAAAACTTGGAATAATCCCTCCTCTGCAGCTTAACCTGCCTTCCCTTGTGCAGAGAAAGGACCAGAGACCAGGGATCCCTCTTCTCCCTCCTTAGGGCAAGTTGCTTCTCTCCTTATTATGACAGCCTAGACCTCCTCTCCTCCAGGCTCTCCTCAGGACAATGTGCAAGAACAATTCTGTTATTTTATCTTTTGTTAGGCCTTGACTGATAGCAGAAGACATCGTGGGCAGTGGCTGTTCTCCGGAGGCGCTTCTCAGGTTAGAAATCACCTCTGAGGTATAACATCTGAATAATTCAGATTTTAAAATACAGGTTTTTAGGGATGCCTGGGTGGCTCAGTTGGTTAAGCAGCTGCCTTCGGCTCAGGTCATGATCCCAGCGTCCTGGGATCGAGTCCCACATCGGGCTCCTTGCTCGGCAGGGAACCTGCTTCTCCCTCTGCCTCTGCCTGCCTCTCTGTCTGCCTGTGCTCACTCTCTCTCTCTCTATAACAAAGAAATAAATAAAATCTTTAAAAAAAATACAGGTTTTTTAGTCCTCACAACCAGAAGACAGCCTTACACCTGCATTTGGCTTGCAGGGAGCCTGAAGTTGGACTCAGGGTGGGATGGGGTCCAGGCCATGCCCTGAGCATCGGTTCAAAGAAGCAAAAATCCCTTAGCTCAAGCAGGCCTCATCTGGAAGTGTCCCTCTCTCCTCTCATGAAGTCTCCTTCAGGTGCCTTTGTCACTGTCCTGAAAAATCCAACTCCCCTCTCTCTGTACTGCCATTTCTCTCTCATTGCTCTTCTCTTGACTTGTCATAGTGCTTTGGGACAAGAGGCTGCTTTTTTTTTTTTTTTCAAGATTTTATTTATTTATTTGACAGAAAGAGAGATCACAAGTAGGCAGAGAGGCAGGCAGAGAGAGAGGAGCGGGGGGAAGCAGGCTCCCAGCTGAGCAGAGAGCCCAATGTGGGGCTTGATCCCAGGACCCTGAGATCATGACCTGAGCCGAAGGCAGAGGCTTAACCCTCTGAGCCACCCAGATGCCCCAAGAGGCTGCTTTTAATTGGCAATAATTCTGAGGCACCCAGAGGATTCTTTAAAATGTTTGGGAAATCTTCACAAAGGATGATTGGGGCTTGCAGATGGCCCCTTCCTCTTCCCATCCCACACCTTCTCCTTGGGTGATTTGCCTACTCCCACAGTTTTACCCTCTGACCCATCCTCTAGAGGCACCTGAGTCTGTATCATGGCCAGCTCCCTTCCTTGAGCTCTCGACCCACACGTTCATCTTCCTCGTGGATCAACCTGGATGGTCAACCTCCCCTTGCCCCGGATGGAATTCGTTGTCTTCACCCCAATCCTGTTCTCTCCCTCAGATGAGGGCTCCACCCACCCAGTCACCCAGGGCTCAGTGTAGCCATCTGCTCACTGAATTCTGGCAGCTACTTTTTAATGTCCTTTATGTCTATTCTCCTCTATATTTACTTTCCAAGGATGTTCCAAATAGTCTCCTAACTGGTCTCTCTTAAAGCATTCTTGTTCGTCCAAGCTCCTTTCTACACTGCTCTAAGAAAAATTCTCTACAATACAAATCTCATAACTGTGGCATTTTAGAATTCTTTCAGTGGCTCCCTCATGCCCTCAGAGTAGAACCCATATTCCTCAGAGGGCGGCCATTTGAGGCTTTTCCTGATGTGGCCCTGCCTACATCTCGATCTCTCCCTCCCACTCCCAGACACTGTCCTCCCAAGCTGCTGTGTCCTCACGTCCCTGTACTTCCACCTGTGCTGTTGCTCTGCCTAGAGAGGCATCCCTCCATCCCCTCACCTGGACAGCTTTCCCCAGAACTCAGTTCAGGCGTCTCATCTTCAGGAAGCCGCCACGATCTCCCAGCATCCCCAGAAGCCTCCGCACACTGTCGGACACACACATCACCAGTTAATCTGAGAGGTCCTTAAGGGCAGGAACTGTGTCTTACTTTGTCTTGTCCTAGAGTCTGGCAGATACATTGCATGGGAGCTGGTTTAGAAAATTTAGGAAGAACTTTCTGTCAGTAAAAACTATTCTATGTTATGAGATGGTGATAGTCAATAAGTTATAACACAGAAGCTTGTGGAAGAGATTCCTCCAGTGGGTTCAGGGAGCTGAAGCCAAAGGACCTTTAAGTCCTTTCCAAATCTGAAATTTCGTCATTTGAAAACACTGATGTTGGTCCAAAATGTTTAGCCGTCAACATAAGGGGCAAATTGGTCATTTTCTCCAGAAGGAGAGACGAGCTGACACTGTCACCTTGGCAGTTTCACAGGGACTCTACCCTAAACATTTGGGTATGTGGGGACTTCTCAGTCTCCCCTGGAACGTAAATCTCAGCTCCTGACCAACTCTGACTCTTGGGAGGAAATCAAAGGGCAAGAGGAGGAACTGGTGTTTGCAAAAGAAGAGAAATTCACAATTCTCCTGACTGATTGGTAAGTCCACTTGATAAAATATTATTTAGCTGAGAAAAAGAATAAAGTAGATTAATATATACATGAAAGATGTAAATGAAAAAAGAACAAATTAGAGAATACCATAGGCGTATGATCACTTGGTGTATTTTTAAGAGAGAATATATGTAAGTATTATGCATAATTTTTCTGGATGGAATTATAAGAAACTGTTGATAGCAGTTACTTACTTTGGGGAAGTAGTTGTTTACTGTGGATGGTGGGAATGGGAGAAAGTGACTTTCAATGTTCATCTTGTATGTTTTTATGACACTTCTGCTTTCTAATGTCCTGTCTTTTTAATGACAACCAAGTTCACCTAGATTGTAGGATTCGACTGATTTTATACTTCTTCTTTATCGTTTTCTATCAACAAAATAAAATCTAATAATATTTTGTATTCCCTGGAGACTGGAGAAAAGGGTATGGGGGCTAACCTGGCCACAACCAAGACAGATTTTACTAGCTCCAATTCTAAACATGAGACACTAGAGTCAGGGAAGCAGAAGGCTAGGGGAAGGGAGAGCCCCTTGCCTGGGACTATCCTGTGAAAAGGTGTTGGAGCCAAGAATAAAGACCAGATCTTCTGGGTTCCAGCATGACTCCTCCACTACACCAACAAGGAAGGAGGGAATGGGTGGTGGGGAAGGGAGGTAACATTTGCAGAATGCCTACTGTGAAGGCATTTTATGCTGTCACCAGCCAACATCTGTCCTTAGAAAGTCTTTAACCAGGGGCACCTGGATGGCTCAGTGAGTCAAAGCCTCTGCTTTCGGCTCAGGTCATAATCTCAGGGTCCTGGGATCGAGCCCCACATTGGGCTCTCTGCTCAGCAGGAAGCCTGCTTCCTCCTCTCTCTCTGCCTGCTGCTCTGCCTACTTGTGATTTCTCTCTGTCAAATAAATAAATAAAAATCTTTAAAAAAAAAAAAAAGAAAGAAAGTCTTTAACCTGCAAGATACAACTTACCATGAATTTCCCAGAACTAAAAGTCTTAAGGAAGGCACAGAAATTTACTCTCTGGACCCAGAAGGAAACACAATAAAAATGGTACCTATGCAAACTCCCTTACCATATATTCTGAGAGTCTTGTTTTTCTTGGGGATCCTATTCACTGCAGAGACTTGTTTGTGGAACACAATGCTGGTGTCTCAAGGAGACCTTTCCTATAGTGATAACTGAAGAAGGTATCATCTGGGCAAGTGGGAGTTAACCTGGGAGTCAGGGCCTGATACCAGTCAGAAGGTTTAGAGCAGTAGTTTTGGGCACTTTGATATTCTGGCCTTCTGTCATCTCTGATCAGCACTTCTCTGCATCCCTGGATCTTAATCTCTGTGTTCCTCACTTTGGACAGGTAAACTGACTGGTCCTCAGTTGCTTATGGGATAGAGTTGGGGACTTCAGGGACAGCAGTCAAGGTTTGGAATAGCTACCACAGGGAATGGGACCCAAGACCAACTGACAAGCATCATTGTTCTAGCTCTCTCAGGATCTCCCGTTTTCAGGGACTGATGGGTCAGGCAGGATCTATTTCATACATCCCCTACTCCCTACTAGCAGAGAGAACTCGCCAGACCAGTAGATCAAAGTGAGCCCACTTCCCTGTGGGATGAATGTCACCTCACCGCTCTGGGCCCTTTCCCAGGTGGACAAGATCTAAGACAATGCTCTGAGTTCACTGTGTTTCCTCTGTCTTTCATATCAGCTCTGATCAAAGAGGGGCATTGGCAGTTAGCTATGTCTACCGCATCTCGGCTCAGCTGATGGCTTTGATTGGATTTGAAGGTGGGGAAATTCATGTCATAGAAAATGAAAAGGCATCCTGTGAGCAAAGCCATTCTGCCTGAGAGACGCATGAATCTTTATCCAGGTTCCAACCTTTTCCTCCCACGGAAGATCGGAGGTGGATGTCATTTCATTCACAGGTAAAAAGCAGGGAGTTGTGTGTGGTAGGGCTCTGCAATTTTCCAGTGACTCAGCCTGTGCCCTTTTGGGAGAGATCTCAAAGAGATCTTGGGCTTTCTTCCCAAGGTTCAACTGGTGTTTGCCACTGGGGCTTGTTTTAAAAGGCAGGTGTCGGGAGTTGAGTGACCCAGACTACTTGGGTCCAGGATATTTGTATCACTGGTTCCTGTCGGACCCCTCTCTTGAATTTATTTACTTCCTTATTCCTTTTTTTAAAAAAATATTTTATTTATTTATTAGTAAAAGCACATGCTGCTCCCGCTGAGCAGGGAGCCCAACGTGGGGCTCGATCCCAGGACCCTGGGGTCATGACCTGAGCCGAAGGCAAATGCTTAACCGACTGAGCCACCCAGGTGCCCCTTCCTTCTTCTTTTTGCTCCCCATCCTGCCATTCCATTCCCCTCTCTCACACATAATGATTTTTGTGTCTGTGTTCATCCTTTTGTTTGCATGTTTCATACAAACAGTGTTTGTTTGCAATATGTTTAATTTATGTAAATATTCTATCTCCTTGCTTCCTACCTTTTTTTCACCGTTTCTACCTCTGTTCTTTCCATTGCCTTAAGCATCCATTTGCTCTATGTACGTCTGATCATTTGCTTCAGTCCTCCTGCCTAGCACTGCCCGGTGTTCATTCACTAGATTTTATTTTTCAATCAGACTGCTGGAAACTCAGATGGCCCTCAAATCCTACCACAAGTAACCATGCACCAAACAGGCGTACACATGTCTCCGAAGCCAGCGTTGTCTGAGGCTTTCTTGGGATGTATACATATTAGAAGAACTGCTTGTAGGCTACATGGAAAATGGGACTCATAATGCCAGACCACCCCCCCCCCCCAGAATGTTCACCAGTGCACTTCTCTGATGTCTATCTTCCCACCAACAGTGTGTGAGCGCTCTGCCAACGCTTGGTGTGACCCTTCTTTCTCCATTTTTCTAATATAAGGCAAACAGTGATAACTCTGTTATTTTAATTTGCATTTTTCATGCTTAATGTCATAAACCTGCTGCTCACAGCTCTTCATCTCAAAATTTGCTTCCCTGGAAAATTGAGCTACATCAACTTGTCCACTGTTTGGAGCAGTTTCTTCTATATGATGTTTGTTTATATCCTTTCCCCACTTTTTCCATGGCAGTCAGAGATGTTTGTGATCCTTGCATATTCTTTGTATCAACCCCTTGTTGGTTTTAAGTGTTACAGATCGCTCTTCCTCTTTCGTCATCGGTCTGTTAACGCCATCCAAGGGGTCTTTTGTTGATTAAAAAGCCTTAAGTTTCATGTAATCAAGTTCACAGAATTTTGTATTATGGTCTATGTTCTTGAAATTTTGTTTTAGAAGAGCTTCCCTGAATCACAAAGATATTTCCCTTCACTTAATTCTACTAACTTTGTTTCTACTCTTTTCCTTGAACTTTTTGTACTCTGGTCTTTAAACTGCCCAGAGCCCTCTTTGTGTGTGGTATTAAGTGGAATCTGGTTTTGTTTTTTGGGTTTCTTTCCCTCCACATAGGAAGTCAGTCTCCTAAATGCCATTTTCTGAATGCTCTACCCTTCCCCCCACCATCTTCGTTCTGTATTAAGTTCCAACACTTATATGGGTATATCTGAGCTCTTTCTTCTCTTCTGTTGGTCTATTTGTTATGTTTTCTCAATTACTGGTTTTTTTAAAGATTTTATTTATTTATTTGACAGAGAGAGAGATCACAAAGGGGCAGAGAGGAGAGAGGGGGAAGCAGGCTCCCCGCTGAGCAGAGAGCCCGACGCGGAGCTCGATCCCAGGACCCTGAGATCACGACCCGAGCGGAAGGCAGCGGCTTAATCCACTGAGCCACCCAGGCGCCCCTCAATTACTGCTTTTATCATGTTTGCTTTATGTCTTAATATCAGAGAGAGTGGGAGCCCCTCTTCTCTCTCCTTTTTAAAAGTTGACTTAGCTGTGCTTCTGTGTCTGAGTGTCTTTCTCTGTTCTGTACTGCCATAATTGTGAGCCCAAGTTTAGTTCAAGTGTTTGGGTTGAACTGAGAGCAGTGGGCCTGCCAGCCAGCACACCAGAATGATGACTTGTGTCATCAACAGTGCACACAGAGGCACAGGGGAGAAATTTCAGGAAGAAGTCAAGCCAAGAGATGGTATCAGGCCACACTGGACGCTAGAAAGTCCTGACAATTCTCTGCAAAGTGGAATCCAATCTGATCCAAGAGAAACAGTCAAAGGCACGCAGGTCTTAATGAGCCTGGGAACCTAATCAGAGATAGTAATGAATGATATTAACAGTACAGTCTTGCCAAGGAGAAAACACTATCTGCATCCTTGGTTGCTTAGCCCATGCCTCTGAGGATTACAAGGGCCTGTCCAAAGGTTAACTCATTGCTACCCCGTCCCTCAGCTGCTTCTGCTGCTCTTCCAATGCACTGTTCCCAAAACCTCAGATTTTAGGCATGTAACATTTTTGTTTTGTGATAATTAGGAGCCTGTGAGCAGCCCATGGTTAGTCATCCGTGGTGTGAAGATGACGGGCGCTCCAGCTCTGGAAGTGCTTATGGGTTCAGACACGTCAGGCTAGAGTTAAAGACAGAAGCTGATGAGGGAGAATGAGGTGACTCATCACCAGAACCTTGAAAACCAAGTTCAAGGAGAGGGCCAAGGCTCTCTAAATGTAGAATCTGCTCTCTGGTGGTGCCAAGGCTTCACTTGGGCTGGGTTATGCTGTTAACTTCCATTTCTTCCCACTGAGGATTGTAAGGCCAGAGAATCAGCTCTGTTTGGTTTAGTCTGGACAGCTGACTTAGCATTGACCCAATTCTGTTAAATCTGTTCTGGGTGTTTGTGTCTCCCCACCCCCTTACTCTTATGATGTTCTCATCTTCTGATGCTGTATGATGCTCATGTTCCTTCCTTTTCTCAGAGCTCTTACATCTAAGTTCATAGTCTTTGAGAACAGATGGTTTCAAGTGATTTGTATGAATGGTGTTTCTTCCCCCGAGTGGCTCTACAAAATGCAGGTGTTGGCTGCAGGTGTTGACCTTGTTGGTTGCAGGCATTGACCTTGATGTATGTGATGTAATGTGCGAGTCTGATTGTTTGGCCCCGTGACTTGCTCTGTGTGTGTCCCTGTCCTGCACCCGTGCTGGATCCTACACTGTGGGGGGGGGGAGGGGCTACATCATCTGCTCCCTTTGGAGAAGGGTCACAGCCTGATTGGGGACTGACCTGGGCAGGGGCCTCATTTGACCTGTGTAGCTCTACTGAGCCCCAGAAGCCTGTAATTCAGTGTCCTTAGTGTTCTGCTTCTCTGCACCTGGGGAATAGAGCAAAGGCCTTAATCTCTCCTCTTCATTTACCCCTCTTTCTTTTGCTCTGAGTATATTTTGAGAGCTCAAAGCCCTTCTCTTTCCTTTAAGTCTTCTTTAAATGCAAGGATCAGAATTCAGAACCTCTACAGGCTGCATCAGAGACTAGCACTGTGTCCTGAACAAATTAGGTGTGGTTGAAGGACTTTTAGTGTCCTTACTCTAAGGGATATAGGAGGGCTTTATCCAATGTTAGCCTGGCTAGAGGGATAGAAAGTAGGAAAGAGATTGGGGATGGCTTCCTTTCTCAGGATCAGTGAGGGAAGGAAGCAGGCTAGGCTGTGTTTTTAAGAGACTCGGTGGAATTGTCTAGGAAGAGTCCATTCAGAAGTCCTGAGATCCAACACATAAGTAGGTAAAATAGTCACAAAAGGAGACATCTCAATGTTGGGGGTCAACTTGTTGACTAACCCCATGGAAAATTAGATCATCCATTCCCCATCCCCACTCTCTTTTCCCCCATCAGTCCCAGCTTTTCAGGAGGAAAGGATTGCAGTCCAGCCCTTGGTCAGGCCACTAGACAGGACGCTGAGCTGCCTGAGAGTTGTTCAAAGTTTGCTCTAGTGCCAGTCAGATGCTGATCAGATGTGGCAGGAGGACAATGACCTCCTTTGGGGCTTTGAGGATCCTGGACTGTTCCTCTACCTCTAAAGACTCTGTTTGTCCACATGTCTTATTAAAACTAGAGAATCTGTGGCCCAGCTCTAGAGGGCTATGAGTTCACCAAATATTTAGGCCGAGATGCTCTTTACAAAAAGAGCAATTGCATCCCACAAGTTGGCTTTCCCATTTTTGGTCTTCTCTCAGGGATATTAAATATAACTTTTCATATGTCGCAGGCTTCATGTAGCAGACCATGTGGCCAACAGACTTGTTGGTATGGGCTCTAAATTTGGCCCAGCAGTCCCTGAGGGGATCTCTGAAAGTTAGGCTCTACTAAATGGCTCTGAAAAGAGTGGCATGTGAGTGAAAACAGGTGGGCAAAGACAGAGAAGGGCCCAAGTAGGTGTATATCAGGATCTTCCCTCGGGCCCACTAGTCAGCTCCTTGGGGCACTGCGTTCTCCTCTCAGCTTTCAAGCAGCTCATTTCAGTTCTTGTCAACTTGGTCAGACCAACTGCAACCAGGAAGAGCTTTTTTTTCCAGGAACAGCATTTGGGAGCCACTCTGGTATGCCTTCTTGGGAGCTATGGATGCTGAGAAGCTAGCGAGGAAAAGTACTTCTGCTCCTTTATGATTCAGGGGCTCTGGTTTTTGCTTGAGAGAGCAGGGGAAAGAGACCTCAGGACAAGGAATCCACTATAACGCGCAGAAGGATTGCAGATAGTGAACTATTCACAGAAAGAGCCATAGGCTGGCTAAAAAGGAAAAAAGTGCAAAGCCAGAAACCAGCCTCAGGCTGCACTACACATTTGCTAAACTGGTGTCCACCGTGACTCTAAATTTTCAGCCCGGGCCAGCCCACTGCACACCCAAGGACAAGCGGCCATAAAAAGTGCCTCTCATTCACTCTGTCTCACGCAAAGCATTTGTCTTAGCTTCTGCACAATTCTGCTTCTTGGCTTCATCTTGCAAATCCTCTCCCAGGACTCCTATCCTATATTCTTGACCGTCTCAGTCTCCCAAGTTTGCCAGGGCAGAGGTGACTACAAATGACAAAACTCAGTGACAGACAGTTCCATGCCAGGGGAAATGGCGCATTTAAATGGAGCTGGAGACCTTACAGATCAGTTGCATCTTTCTGGAGAGCAATCTGGCAACAGCAGGAGCTGAGTACTGGCCATGATCCGCTCATTCCATCTAGGGAAGCACATCTGGAACAAATAAACACAAAGGGATAAAAGAACGAGTGGTACGAAAATAACCATGTTCATGTTATTAATATTAATGAACTAGAAATGATACAAACATTCACCCCGAGGCAAATTATGATGTGCCACATAATGGACACATATTACAATTAAAAAATGATAAACATGAGGACCTCTGACACAAAAAAAACCCCCTGTATTTCAAATAATATTAGAGAAAAAACACACCGAGAAGTATGTCCTCACATTGAGGGTACAACGTGAAAACTTGACAGGTATTAGAAGGGAATGAACAGAAACATAAGCACATAGTAACATACAATGGGTTTTTGCCTCTGGGAAAGCTGTATAAGTTCACTAAAAAGGTGTGCCCTACTAAAATTAACAAGTCAGGAAGTGACAGATACTGGTGAGGATGTGGAGAAAAGGGAACCCTCCTACACTCTTGGTGGGAATGCAAGCTGGTGCAACCACTCTGGAAAATAGCATGGAGGTTCCTCAAAAAGTTACAAATAGAGATACCTTATGACCCAGCAATTGCACTACTGGGTATTTACCCTAAAGATACAAACGTAGTGATCTGAAGGGGCACGTGTACCCGAATGTTTATAGCAGCAATGTCCACAATAGCCAA